>JABJVR010000077.1:11555074-11574840 GCA_025773905.1 Chitala chitala
ACTGTTCAAATACACCTACCATTGAAATTATAGACTGATTATTTCTTTGTTAGTGGGCAAACTTACAAAATCAGCAGCGGTTCAAATATATTTTTCCCTAACTGTATATATAGTAAGTGTGTACAGTGTATATAGTATAATAATATATAATGATATATATGTGTGTGTGTGTGTGTGTGTGTGCATCAGTATAGAAACTCACATACTAACTGTATACATACAAACATAGTGAATATAAAAGGTATATTCCAATATACCTTTCCTGAAACTGTAGGTTTTGGAAAAGAAAAACCATTAGGACTTACTTTATATGGAGAGATATGGATGATGGTTTATCTTGAGTCTGGCATTATGTTCTTCTAAAAGAGTGTACACCTTATTTTTTATTCACCATATAAAATGTTCACATTTTGTGTATTTCTTTAGTGTGTAATGCTGTATACTAACAAAGTTATTAAAAACTACACAGGTTTGTAATCATTTAAGACCCCTTATATTTATTCTGCAGATACTTTTGTCCAAAGTGACTTACCTCACATACCGGTTTACAATGAGCTATCGCTGGATGTCTTGATCAATGACACAACTAGCAGCTGGGCTGAGATTTGAATCAGGAAACTACTACACCCCAGCCTGATGTTCTACCCATTATCTTGATTGTAGTTATTCACATGCTACTTAGTGTCTCAAATGTCAGCAAAATGACTCCTAGCTATTGTGATACACATGAACAGTGTCACTGGCAACAAAGAGCATGTATTAAAGAAAAAAAATCAATCATTTGTCATTTTGGAGAAAGAATACGTATTTTGGCGGCACAGTGGTGTGGTGGTTAGAACCATCACCTCGCACCTCTGAGCCTGGGGCTCGATTCCCACCTCGGGTCTGTGTGCGTGGAGTTTGCACGTTCTCCTTGTGCTTGGTGGGTTTTCTCCTGTTTCCTCCCACAGTCCAAAGGCATGCAGGTTAGGTTGATTGGTTTATCCAAATTCCCCATAGCGTGTGTGTGTGCCCTGTGGTGGGTTGGTGTCCTGTGCTCTGGGATGGGCTCTAGGCTTCCCAGTGACCCTCACCGGGAATAACCGGCTTGGAAGATGAATGAAGACGTATTTTTAAGTCTTTAACAATTTACCATCACCTTTATTTCCCATATACACAACAGTGTCACACCGGCATCTTCTCAGATCTGATTTTGATGTTGTCAGTAACAAAACTGATTTTTTTCTTTATAAATTAAGTGGAGACGTTGTATGTTAGTATCCACGACATTCTGAGAAATCTACACTTTCCTGCTTTCAGTTGGTAGTATACAGGTAACACTACAAAAGTTATTTTATTAAATAACAGGTAACACTACAAAAGTTATAAAGGTATTTTTAAATTTAAAATTTTTATTTAATGTGCATCATAATAAAAAATTTTCAGTTAAATGTTTTGAACACACAAAACTGAGTATATAATTAAAGAGCTTTTTTTTTGTTTGTTTTTGAGAGTGTCTCCTCATCCTCTCCAAAACAAGTCCCAAACAATACAGAACCACCCTATTACTGCCATTCCTGGAATTTCTTTGCTCCCACTCAGAAATTATAAATCACTAAAAATTTTAATTGTGTAGCAGTACGAATTTTAACTTGTAATCGAAAATCCCATGCACTTTTCTATTCAAATCAGTCCATCACAAGAGTACTTAAAATCTCCTTCTGTGACTTCATCGTTACCACATGAAATTTATTAATTCTTTAATATTAGCCTTTAAGGGACGAGATTCCACTTACCATTAGCAGAACGTTCAGTGAACCGGTTTATTACTATCTGGGCAACCGGCATAAGGTTATTTTACTTTTTTTAAGTCAAAAATATGTAAAAAATATAAACTTACTTGTTATCCTGTTACAACGTTTATGTTGTGTATTTTACAGATAAGAAAATGATGCTGTAGAAAACTAGATCCTGTAACAAACGAAAAGTGTTTCAGAACTCCTGCTATCGGCCTTTGGAAGCTTCGTATGAGCCTATTTTTATCCTTTCATCGACCATGATGTTTCCGTATCCGACTCTCACCGAATCTGTGGGCCAGCTCGCTCCACTAAACCTCTAATTTCAACTCTAATTCTTTACACCATATAATTTAAAGTCCTTTTAAAGTCCAGCACTAAACTTTCCAGTTCGCCTTAGTCACTTTACGTAGACTGCAGCAGTTTGAGCTGTTTATTATCTCTAAGTTTGGTTAACTTAGCATCCATTTTTCATGAGGTTTGAAAGCGGTTAATTAAATTCATTTTAAACTATTATTTAACAAAACAATAATAGGCTACTCAAATGAAAAATAACTTTGAAAAAAAAACTGTGTTAGCAATACATATTGTTATGAATTTACGTTTAATATGTACTTGTACATGGCGACATATAAAAAAAATTATGTAGTTGTAGAATGTCACATGAACCCAATAAAAATATCTTCACTTAAGTGTAAATCAGTGGCTGCGCTTTTGTTGCTGGTCCCATGTCCCATCGCCATTTTGCTACCGGTTTTTAGCTTCCTTAATGACATTTACTACAATTCTACGTTTTGTAGAACACTAGTAAATAATAATAATAATATTTCTTCGGCTACAGTTTAACTTAAATCTTTCTCCACTGACTTCTTGCATGTATAGGTTATGTATTTCTAACAAAAATTATTCCTTAGGAATCTATTTACAAAAATAAAACTAATTTTATAATGTTTTTATTTAAAAGTAAACTCCGATAATATTTTAGCACACGTATTTTAGTCTTATATTTCAGCACATTTAGTTTAAATGAATTTCTCTTTTATGTCAGTCTTGCGTAAAGATAGGCTATTTTCATATTTTTGTTGAAACCGTCATTGCGTAGTAAATACATAGATGACAGTTGTTAGTTTTTGTCAGAATTTAGTTTCTGACGTGTACTTTCGTCCCCTTACCAACAAATCCCAAATCCCATTTTAATTAAAACACAAAGAAAAAGTCTGTGCTTATACATATTTATTTTGCCTATGAAAATAATGTGAAATAAATCATTTGAAATTTAAATAAATAAACTACCTCTAAAACTGAAACAGTGAGTAACTGTCTCAACAGAAATGTAATTAAGTTACGCAATAACCTACATCCTGTACACATTTCCTGAGATTTTAGCTACCGAGTTGCAGTTACAATCCTATGTATTTTTTCATCACACAGAACAAAATAGTCATCCATCAAGAAAAAAACAATAAAATACATAGCAGTTTATGTATTAAGAATGTATACACGACCCGTTTCGATGGGTGTTACCTTGTGTAAACTCTTATCTTTCAGTTCCCCTTTTTGTAGATCAACCACCATATACAAATTTACAACCAAACTTTCTTATTCATGGGTAACCACTGGAATAAAACAAGAAAAAGTATAACAATGTAACAAGCCACATCAACAGCTCATTTACATTTTCTTTAAATTAAAACTGTAAATGTTGTAAATCTATTGTACAAAGAGCGCTCGTGAACAAATCTACGTCCTCTTCGGATATATACACTGGGCTGTCTACAGAGCTCTGCAAACTGGGAGAAACGGCATCAGAAATCTGCAGACAGGAATCCGTGGAAAATAAATTTAAATCGGAGAGGGAAGATGTTTCTTGGGTCTCTGAAAACGAATTATCCGGGCAAGACTCACAGACGTCTGCTATTGTACTCAGGTCAGTTACTGTGGGCGTTTGGTACAGGGGTGACCTCTGAGAGGGAGACAGCCCCTGTCGGGCAGATTGGACCTCATCGGAACTCGGGTGGTTATTTTCATTGATGTTCGGATTAGAAAACGCGGAGTTACGTGGTTCATTTTTCAAGGCATCAGCACTTGGCGTTTTCAGCGTCTGAACAGTGCAGGGGGAGGCCGCATCTGCCTCTTCCAAGTGCTCGAACCCACACGAATCGCTTTCGTGTCCTTCCTTTTGATGCGTTGTCTGTCGCTTGTGTTTCATCCTTCTATTCTGGAACCACACTTTGACTTGCCTCTCTGTTAGATCCAACAAGGCTGCTATTTCCACCCGGCGGGGCCGACAGAGATATTTGTTGAAGTGAAATTCCTTTTCCAGCTCTAAGAGCTGCGTATTTGTGTAGGCTGTTCTCAGCCTCCGGGACCCGTTTCCATTGTCTGAGCCGGTCTGCGTCTCTGAAAGCGCCGCCAAGCAAAATACAAAATAAGCAAGACTCATTGTAAACGATTCGAATTAAAACGAACAAATTATTTAGATTACGATCGAATATAACGACCTGTCATGTCTAAAGTGGATTAAGAATAATCTAAATACAGTCTTCAACTTGTTTCTATATGTGAACAGCTTTGTACATGAATTACCTCGAACAAATTTTGTAACAAACACTACATAGCAACACTGGTTTCATATAAATGCCGTTATAAAAATATTATATTCAGTTAGCCAATATAGCCATCACAAGACCTAGAATTTACCTTTAATACGTATCCAGCAGACGACATTAAATATTGAAAAAGAAGATATAAAATATTTATCAAATAAAACATTTTTGGTATCTACATTCTTGTAAAACAGTGCAAACTCCAACCTTAAAAGGTGGTTCGGATGTTGTATTAATCTAATTTAAAAATTCGATAAATATATTCACTTCAGGTTAAATGGTGCTACGAACACCGAAATAAAAACAACCATTCAGATGAACATTCTGAGTTTGCTAAAACGTGAATTAAACGAAATCCAAGCAAAGCACTTCACACAAATATTAATATTTATGCATGGACACATCTAAACTACACGCATAAAATAAATTGAATTACCAGTTAACACCATAAACAATGCATGTAACGCTGCCGTGTGAACTGGGTCAATTAATCCTGCGGCTCATTGTATAAAAATCAGAGATACACTTTAAAGGTGCTTTTATTTCTTTCAAAATACTGACCTGATGGAGACTCGACAGGACAACCAGACGAGATGGGAGAATTTACGATGGCGACTGTTGTATTCCCAGGTTTTTGACACCTTCTCGAAGGTTTCTTTTCCTTCATCCATGGAAACTCGGGTGCCAGCGGGCCGTTGCTGGCCATGGTTGGGCCCTGCTGCCGCGGCGTCCGGAGCTGACCATTTGTGTTTCGTTTTTGGCTTGGAAGCCGCGCCTGGCTGCTACTAGTGCAAGGATTCAGACATGGGATGGTCTGCTCAAAAAGAGGAGGAATTACTGTCGAGTCCTTGATTGATGAAGTTTGAAATGACTCCGGAACAGCGGGAAAAGACGTCAAGCACTCTGCAAGGGTAGGTTGACTATTTATGAAACCAATCTCCCTTTCAAATTCAAAATTCATTGCTTATCCGATAAGAAGATTTAAAAGGGATATAAATGTATACAGTTTAACAGAAACCAGCAAGTTATTTGTGAGGCGAAATGACGGACTGCTGGCCAACTAATTGTGTATATTGTGATATTTCTGGCGTATGGAAATCTTAGTGTACAGAACTGAAGCCTATGAGAGAAATACATCCAATTTCTGGTCACATGATAAATAACAACCAATAGTAAATGGGGCCTGGTGACTTTTCACTAAATTTATTATTTACAAAAATGCGGGCATAAAAGGCAGTACTGAGTAGAACACAATAACAGTTAACAAATATATATATTGTAACAGCAGTATATAAGGAAATGCACTGTAATATTTAGTCATGGTACGCATTATTTAGTAGCCATGGTGCATATTTCATTAGAACAAAAATTACCATAATTTAGTATACATACATAAGGACAGACTACAAATCAATCCATTTGCAAATTATCACTGTTTGAAGGAAAAAAAAATCCAGAAAGTTCACATAAGTTTGTAAATATAATAGTAATAATAATAATATTTATTATTGTTATTATTAATAATAATAATAAAAGTTCTATTTGTATGTGTGAGAACGAAAATTCCACCAGTAAATAAAACTAGGGAAAATAATAATATATTTAAATTATTGTACAGTAAAATGCACTCCTCAAAATTGTTTTGAATCATCAAAGTTTTACACAAATTACCTTAATTATTTTAGACACGATTGTTTGAAATAATGGCTGTAATCCATCTTTTTTTGTAAACATCTTGAAAGACAGTGCTCAATGGAGCCTTAACAAATCCCACCTCTCCTAACACAAAATGCCCCTTCTTCCATGCAGGCATTCAACTTTTTCACCGAGATTCGTGTTTGCGTCATGTTAAACTGTAAAAATAGAAACAAATCTAGGCGCACACACACACGCCTTCAGCCTGTTTCAAACTCACGTGTGTGTGTGTGTGTGTGTGTGTGTGTGTGTGTGTGTGTGTGTGTGTGTGTGTGCGTACGCGTACACTTTTGTTCCCTATTCAAAACAGATGGGGCCCGAAACTCTACAACTGAAAATGTGCGTGGGTGTGAAGAACGCTTAAAATTCTACACAAAGTAGAGCGTGGGCAAGTGTTTGGAGAAAGGGAGAGCCGTCACAAAGCTAGTTAAAACGCTGAAATGCACAGAACGGGATTCCTGTCGTTTTCCTTTTTCTCGTCAAGTAATGCTGCGACGAAAACTCAGCGATGATACCAATAATACTAATAACGAAAATAATATAAACATTTGTACGTGGTGTTTGTTATTGTTAAATGCGGATACAATATTACAGATGTTAATTTGAATGATAATAAGGAGAACACACAGGAATACTTCTGCTGGTGTATTGCTACGTTAATAACTAAAATATACAGAGAAATACTTTAGTCGAAGTGATGCTGATTTTTAAACTTGGGAATGTAGTACCCATACGTAACGAGGAGTTTAGCTGAAACCTATTTATTTTATTTTTGTAACAACCAAATGTATTGTTTTGTTTGTACAGTTGAACGGACTTTGAAACACATTCGAAACACTAATAGCCCCTTTTAATTAAAGTGTGCGTGTTTTGGACACTCGGGAATTCCTCCTGGTAGTGTGAAATCATACCTGAAGCGACTGTTTCTCCATGTGTATGAAAACAGTGCTGTAATGTAATAATTTTAATGCATCACGAAATATGGTAGCAGCAAAACTCACAAAATCTGAATACTGACTCAATTAGTACCGACGAGAAATTTAAAAAGGTAAAGAAACAACAATGTTATTTACATTTGCATGTATACACTACAAGGGTAGAAGTATGTGGACACCCTCTTTAAATTGGTGGTTTCATCGATGTCAGCCATACCAACTGGTAACAGCTGCACAGTCAAGCATACAAACATGCAATCCCAATAGACAAACATTGACAGTATAACTAGATGCAGTGAAGAGTTCAGTAACTTTCGAGGAAGCAGTGTCATTGATTGTCAAGCAAGTTAGTTAATCAAATTGCTGCCCTGCTATTACTGTCCAGGTAAACTATAAGTGTTATTCTGAAGTGGAAACATCTACAATCAAGAACAGCTTAGGCACAAAGTGGTTGGCCACACAAGACACACAAGATCCCAGGACCACCTAGTGCTGCATCTGTCCTTGCCGGTTTCAGCACTCACTACTCAGTTCCACAGTGCATCGGGATGCAATGGCAGCACAAGGTATGTTCATCAGGAACTTCTTGAAAAGGGTTTCCATAGCTGAGTGGTGATACACAAGTCTCAAGTCGCCGAACACATTGGCAGGTGTCACCTGGAATGGTGCAGCACACTGCCACTGAAATGGCTGTGCAGCATGATGGATCATTGTTCACCATCTGGCAGTGTGATGGACAAATCTGGCTTATGTGGATGCCAGGAGAACACTACCTGCTGAAATGCATAGTGCCAACTGCAACGCTTAGGGGTACATTAGGAATAATAGTCTGGTGCTTTTTTCATGGTTTTCACTGAGCCCCTTGGTTCACTGAAGAAAATGTTTAATGCCACAGCATAAAATGACGTTCCAGAAAACTGTGCTTTCAACAATGTGGAAACAGTTTGGCGAACTTCACGACAATGTCCGTGTACACAAAACAAAGCTGATACAGAAATACCTGGCCAGGTCTGATGTGGAACAACTTTACTGGCCTGTACAGAGCCTCAACACCTATGGAATGAAATGAAACAGCAGCCACAGCTCATCACCCAAAATCTGTACCCAACCCCAGTAAGGTGCTCAAGACTGAATTAAAGGAAATTCACACAATCACGTTCTAAATCCTAATTGGACACTTTCCCAGAAGGATGGAAACAGCAAAGGTGCAGTTAACTCTTTATTAATGTCCATGGCTTTTGAATCACATGAGAATGTAAGGTTTTGCTGTCCATATCTTTGCTGTGTAGTGTATTGTATTCTAAATGGTTGACTGTATATTAGCATGTTTCTTCTTAAAGCCAAAAGACTCTGAACTGCTCCTTTTGTGTGAATCCCTCTGTGATGGGTTGGCACACTATGTTGCCTTGGATAAGGTCCAAAAAACCGAAATACTGTCAGCAGTTCTACAACTGTAGTATGACAGTCCATTTGAATAATTAATGTTACGACTTGAAATTGTTTGCACATAAAATCAGAAGATGATTTTTTTAATGGATTGATGTTCAATGAACACATAAAGGGGAAAAAATGGAATGTAAATCATACTTTGTAGAAACAGCCTATATGTGATGAAGAAAAAAAAGAACCTTTTCTGGTCAACTTTTTTTTTTTTTTTTTTTTTTACTTAGTACTTTTTCTCGGTGCTTCTGCTGAAGTGAATATTGGTTTGACATGAGCACCAATGGGGGTTGAGCACATATCTTGGGGGTTGAGCACATATCTTGGGGGTTGCTGTCAGGCTTTTGTTGCTGCTTGGCTGTTGCTCTTATGTTTGGTCTCAGAGGAGAAGGTATCTAATGAGGTTCTTTGATTTACAGGGAGACACATAAATACACATAAGTACAAACTTTATTTAAAAGTTTTCTTTATGCCTATTATTAATAATATTACTGCCACAAGCAGCCATATATCCTGTAGGTCTTTGACCAGGTATAAATAAAATACATGCAAACCTTCAAAAATAATTGATTCTCATCTTATTATTTGAAATTCAGAATTAAATGTTCTTTGTGACTTTCTAGAGCACTGACATGAGCTTCCCCCCCCCCCTAGTTGTCTCTTGAAAGCTGACCTGAAAGGTTATAAGGAATTCATAATATGAAGGGCTCAGGCATAAATCCATCTTAGCCACTGAAAAGCATCATGACATGAATAGCGCATTCTCACAAGGCAGCTGGGAGATACCATGTGAGGAAACTGCTCTGTATCCAGCCCTCCTCTCTCCCCAGTTTGCTTCCATACATCCTGTCCACAAAACAAGCCATTGTTCGGGAGGAACAGCTCACTGTATCCATGCTATGTTTACTCATAAAGTAATTATCATTTAAATTTTAGATCTTTGAACGTAGCCTTCGGCACAATCATATATAGGAAGTAACATCTAAGGCACACATTATCTCAGTACCATAAAATAAAACGTCGCTACATGAATTTTTAAAATAACCATGGAAAACGTTCAGCTAATTGAACAAAAATTTCATGCTGCATAAAATTACACATCGATAAGACAATTAATTCTGGACAGTAAGCAATGGCTCTTTATAGTATACGGATTGCATTTATTATACTGCAGACTAGTTTGACTTTATTTGTATTCCGTTTGTATCTTAAAAGTTTCATTAAAAATGAGTGATAAATATCCAACTGGGAATTTTTACAGTTTGTTACTCGCAAACATTTCTCTGTGAATAAATGTTACTGATATCAATCAATCACCTGAACAAAAATAGCGTGATAATTTTTTAATTTTGAATTTATTTTTATTATTGTTGTTGTGTTTTTTTTTAAGTTACGCACAGTCCTGTCCTGTGACTGTTAGATTTGTTTTTGGTAATATTAATTCTTAAAATAATATACACACTGAATTTGGTGTCACAGTATCGCTTCTCTTTATACACAAGAAATAGGTGGTATAATAATTTTGACGTCAAAATACAAAATAAACTCAACCGTTTAGACACTTTATTCCATATCGCTTATTAATTGTATAATTTCTTGTACGTTTTGTTTGTTTGTTTGTTTGTTTCACGGCACAAAACAGCGCAAATTACACGCAATAGATTTTTTGGTTTGTGCTAATTGTCTCATATAGGATTACCTTCACGGACCCATGAAGAAATTAAGAGTTACAGGAGGGGAACTGTACAAACGGCACACGACTGATGATCACATCACACATCGAGGTGTTTTACAGTGTAGTACAGTTTGTCCGATTATATTGCTATCGGTGCTCGTCATGTCCTCGCATATTTTACTATTAAGCATAATTTTAGCAATGAATTCTAACAACATTTGACTTAAGTCAACGACAAACGTAGCTGCGTTTCTCACAATTTCACTTTAAAGTACTTGTGACCCTCGTTCCCGTTTTTGAAACGCTATCGCCATCAGATTAATAATAATTTATTTACAAGACACAATACAATTGATCAGTTTAAACTTTAAATATTTTGCCTCTGTGCTGTATTCTATTGAATATATGTAATGAAATATTTGTAAATCATTACATTTTGTTTTTATTTCCATTTTACAAAATGTTCCCATTTTTTTGGAAATTATACTAAAACGATTATATCTTACATATAAACTTGAGTTTTCAAACATAATTGCATGCAGCAATTAAATGTTTAATATGTATGAAAGCTTGTAGAATGTTTAATACTTAAAATGTTACATTCATTACAATCTTTGATGATTTTTTTTTGCACAAATGACTTCCAGACCACGTGACGAGGATGTCCCCACTGGGCCTTTCCAAGGCACGTACCACTAGGTGGAGACATTGGGACAGGCCCAGGATGCGCTGGGGAGATTATATCTCCAGGCTGTCTTGGGAGTTGCTGAAGACCGTTGCAGGTGAAACGGAGATCTGATTCGACCAGATCTGCCTGCTGCCACCACCTGCCATATGGACAAGTGGGTGGAACCTGACTGACTCATTGATTGACTGACTCACTGATGAGTCCCAGAGTGCTGCAGAGGTCACTAGAATCGACAGTAAACTTTATCGAACTGAGCTGTAAAAGCAAGAATTTTCACTCTCATTGTCAAGACCCACTGATAACATTGGGATCGAGCCCACCTTGTTTAAGTCAAGTCCAAGTCTTTAACTATTTGAATAGTTTTTGTATTGTATTGAGTCTAGACTGAGTTTAAAAAGAGATGATTTGCCTCTGAGAACACAAAGTGAATAAATATTGTATAATGGTTGGCCTTAAGTAGGAATTTGGAGAGAGATGTTTTTAAAAACTAAAAATGTGTGAATTTCATTAAAAAAATACATTGTTTATTTAAATTCAACAATCCTTAACTCACCCATTTTATACCCAATGCGTACGTAATCTTACTACATTATGTACAAAATGAACTCAATTTGCTGTAATGCAGTTGTTAAAATGAGCTATAATGATCAATATTAAAGTGTAAGCACAACACATCTGAAATTTATGGTTAAAGCAAACATTTTTGCTGGGCAAAACAGCTTTAACAAAAGTGGTATATCTACAGGAGCTCTGTTTTACCTCTGATGACTGGAGTTTTCAAAGCACGGTGTAAGGGCCATACAGTATTGAAAAGTAGAAGTGCTGTACAAGCCGCTTCCCATCTGTGTTGCAAACTGTCTTATCTTCATATGTTTGAAATGTGTTATATGCCTTTAAGAATTTAATTTTCTGTACAGTGTTTGCTTCTTTTGCATAGTCTATAAGTTTCGGCCAGGCACAATGGAAGCTAGAAAACCAGTTTCTGATATGTTTGGCAGGAGAAAATGTGAAATTTAATATTCAGTATTACTGGACAATGTCATCATTTTGTGTATTTGTTTGCATTAATTAAGTACTGTAAAATATGTAATATTAGTGTAGGATGCTGCACCGGTACAGCTTGCTGGACCTGCACAGTGGTACTGTCAGGTGGAGCTAGCTCTGCAGGCCAGTATAAAGAGCACATTGACACTGAGGTGAGGCCTTTGGCACCTCAGGGCTCTCCCCTTCGGGCTCTACAATGCCCTCACCACATTTGAGCACCTCATGGAGTGGGTATTGTCACGGACCCTTAAAAGTTGTTGCATTGTCTCTTGGGACAACCTGCTAGTCCACATGTCCTCCGGCAATGGTACAGTGGCCAACCAATGTGAGGACTTCTCTGCCATCCACAGAGTCAGCCTGTGCCTGAACCGCAGCAAGTGCACCCTCCTCCACTGGTCAGTGTGGTTCTTGGACCACATGAGTTGTGATAGGGGCATCGTCATGGACCCAGAGTAAGGCCTGTCCTGTCCCAGTCTTTGATGGAGCTGAGCAGCCTCCTGAGCCTGGACTCCTATACCAATGCCTCATGCATGGGTTAATGGACATCATGGCCCTCCTACACCATTTGACCGAAAAAAGGCACTGTTTCAGTGGACCAGTAAGTAGCAGCTATCATTTGACCACCTATGGACTGCCCTGTACACTGCTCCAGTGCTGGCCTGCCCTGACCCTACACTTTGTCCTAGACACCGAAGCTAGCAATGATAGGGAGCAGCTGGAAATGGTCACTGAATTGTCACTTCTGGCAGTACCTATATGCCAGCCAGTTCCTCCTCTAAACCGATCATGCCTTGCTACCTTTGGTTCTGAATATCAGGGAACCCACAGACAAGGTGGTGAGGTGGCTGGGGAAGCTGCAGACTTGCCAGTTTGACATCCAGCATAGGAATGGCTGGCTGCCCGGCAACACAGCTCTGCATTGTGCCAGCATCTGTATGTAGGTGTGTTTGACCACTAGAGCAGTTAAAACCTGTGCAGACCGCTCCAACCCTGGACTTGCCTCAGAACCCTGGCTGCAACACCCAACTTCCTGAGTCCACAGCTGCAGAATTGAGAGGCGCCACCACATTGGAGGCAGGTGCTTGCCAGCAGCCCTCTGAACTGTGGGACCTCTACCAGCATGATCTGCTACAGCACCACATATGCCGCAGGCCCAAGCAGCAAACCCCATTTTGCCACAGCTTTTGGGCTGGTTACGTGGAGCCAAGGAGCCTTCGTGGCCAGAGCTGAGGGCATTCAGTCTGGTCATGAAGGTGTACAGCCTTGAGGTTTGTGAGAGGCTGCTTTACTAGCACTGGGATACTCCCATCCCAAGAGAAGTGACTTGGCAGGTGCTCATCCCCGAGTCTCTGGAACTGACAGTACTGTGGAGCATTTACAGGCCACTGGAGATCAGGCATTTTCTAGTGAATAAGACTCTATAGCACTCTGCACCAGCACTTTTACTGGCCTTGCTGCCACCTGGACGCAGAGCTCTTTATTCACTTCTACGATACCTGCTCTGCCTGAAAGTGCCCCCACCAATGCTCCCATGCACTCCTTCACCCCATGCAGACCTGTTGCTCCATGAAGCAAGTAGGGCTGGACATCTTAAACTCCTTTTCAACTGTGGACTCTGGTAACTGCTACATTCTGGTGGCCATGGACTACACCCAGTGGCCTGTGGTGCTGGAGCAGAGCATCACCGTGACTGCAGCAAAACTCATGGATGAGGTTTTCTACCGCTTTGAAGAACTCAAGGAGCTCCATAGTGAGCTGCGCTGGAACTTCGAGTCCACAGTTATGGCGGAGGTTTGCCAGGCTGCTTGGGATCAAGAAGATTTGAACCAGTCATACCACACTGTGCCCTCAGTGTAATGGCCTCGCAGAGTGGTTGAACTGGCTGCTTTACAACCCAGTTCACCCCCCTCACCAGGAAGCAACAGCACAACTGACATAATGACCTGGTCCTGTCAGCCTGCAGAAGTCTCCTGGTTTGAATCCCAGCCCAGCCACCTGGTGTGTCCTTGAGCAAAACACCCTACACTAGCTCATTGTAATAGATATTGTAAGAAATTGATAGAAATGTTGTAAGTCGCTTTGGATAAAAGCATCTACTGAATGACTAATTTAATTTAATTTAATATAAAAAGCTGAACCCAGGCTGCGTGGGTGAAAACCAGGATTCCTCGTCACTAGACCATACTACTTTAAACCAACACAACGTGTGGTGTCTGATTATGCTTGCAAGCTTTTTGTCCTGGGTGTAGCTATATTTACTGTCTTTAGGTGTCACTGTAAGCATGTATAGTATGCAGTAAGATCATTTTGACAATATGTGAGTTGGGTTCTTATAGTTACTTGGTGATTGTCTCATACATAGGTGATACGTGTATACAGTCGACCCGCGAAATTCGCGGGGGTTACGTTACTAGAGCACCCGCAAATTGTGAAAAACCGCGAATTTTGGATTTGGTAAAAAAAAAAAAGCCTATAAATGCCTATTTTTATAGTCAGTCAGTTAGTCAGTCATCTTCTATACCACTTAGTATAGAAGATGACTGACTACTAAGTACAGCTTAGTAGCCCATCCCAGAACACATAGGGTGCGGGGCAGGGGACACCCAGGGCGGGGCGCCAACCCACCACAGTATTTTTATAGTTTAAACCCTAAATATGACCCCAAAAACACTTTTTAATTTAATTTCAAACTCAGCTTAATACATTAAGGTAAACCCGTATACTGTACAGAACTATTCTGCTATGTCTCCAGCAGTCCTAGAATGTAAAATACCGATGTTACCCCTATATGTACTGTAATTCATGCAAGCGTGTTTTCTTTGTTATGCGCTGTCGTTTTCTTTGGTATAAGTAGGGTAAATACAGTAATTATTTAGTTTAATAAAATGTACTGTAATAATTTAATTTAATTTAATTTAACTTAATAAAAATACAGTAAAATGTACGGGTACAATTATTAGTTAGGTTCTAAGGAAAAAACCGCGAACGACTGAGGCCGCGAACTGTGAACCGTGATTTCGTGGGAGTCTACTGTAATTATACACTGGATAAACAAGCACTAACACATACCACTAAAAAGCACAAAAATATGGACTTATGGCGAATCAGAGCAAAAACTTGTAGTAGTTCACATAATGTCTGTAGATTAATTTGGTTCATAGTTGTGATGATATATTTTAATATCAGAATACATGTTTCAGAACAATCAGCGTTCTTAAGCCTCAGTGCTTATTTAAATATCAGCTCTTTTGCTGGGTATGACAGGGTTAGTGGTCCAACATTTTATACGTTAGGAAGTGGCAGAAATTATTCAGAAATGATTTTAGAAAAACAAAAACTGTGTGATAGTGAGGTTCTGAAACATATCAAGAAAGGTGTATAAATTAAATAATTTGCTTATAACGTTTTAATGTTAAAACTACCTGTTGAGCTAATAATGATTTCCTTTACAACCTCATATGGTTTGGACACCCAACAGATTTGACTCCTTTCACAGTTTCAAACAGAAGTAGGTAAGTAGATCACGTTGCCTCTATTCATAAAATGCAGGCAGCTGATAACATAAGCTTCTGTACATCTTTATTCTGTTATCCTATCAATTCCTCTGACGTCTGATTTCAGCATTATCAAAGTTTCAATACATTATTTTCTGCCTGTATGAATCTCTGCATCTCCATCTACCCAAAAAACATTTTGCTCTGTAACTAGTGTTTGACAGGACCCTGGTAGAAATCTGGCAGGCAGTACGCAGTTGAGCAATGTCTAATCAGAAGATGTGCGAAGGCCACAACATCAAGCATCTGAAGGTACAGACTTTTTCCACTTGGTGAATGAGCAGTTTCATCCTTACTGGAGAACAGCCTTACTACTATGTTATGCATAGCAAAGGGTGCACTGTCACACTTCAGTAGGTATTCCAGGAACAAAGTGACAGTTTTCCATCAGTGTGATTCTACAATGCACGCTATGGCATTTAATTTCTGCTTATAAATTCTAAGCATTAATAGTGTGGCATAGAAATTTCAGTTCTTAACTAAAGTGCAAACCTGAGTTTGTCATTTAACGTTTGGTGTACAGATTGAAATGTCCATAGTATGGTGTGCAGCTGCCTGTAATGTTAGTTTCTGAAAAAGAGGATGTCATCTGTTTGGCAGATGGGTCTCCCTCTAAGCCTATCATGAGTTCATTTTGATGTGCTGGCAAGCAGATAAAATTCAGAAAGGAAGTCACTGAAAACACAAAGGGAGTAATGAATGTTTTCGGTATCTCCAAGTCTTCTTGCTGTGGTGCTTTGCAGAATTTTGACATAGCATCTAGTTTACAGAAGACCACAGCAATCTTAAGTTATGTACAATTTTCATGGCCTGCTGGGATGATGTATCGTTCTCTGTTATACATTTTTATTTATAAGATTGGACCAGATTAGAATCTTAACGTTGGGTATTGAAGTAATTAAGTCTACAACAGTTATTCAGTTGTTTCCTTTGTCCTACTTATTGCTTCTGGAGAGAACGTGGGGCGGGGCTTTGAAAGTCCTCTTTGTTTCAATTTACTTGGATAAGACTCTCGCAGCTTTACAACCTTTCTGAAAACTGTAAAATGTGATTCTGCTGCCACTGATGCAACTTGTTTGAATAGTTTCAGCATTGTAATAACTAGCTGTACAAAAGGAAATAGCTTTTTAAATCAAATCACTGACTTTGCCTGGCTCCCTAAATGTAATAATTTTCATAGTATCTTGCTTGCGTGTGAACAGTTCCAAATCACACCATGTCATCACTGGCTATATGTCTTTTTTTTTGCGGCCACGAGTTGCCGGAGTGACGGAAAAACTGTTTAAGAATGTCCTCTTTTGCTGTTGTCGATTAACTTTCATTTGACACGACATTGGTCTCTTTTTCTTGTCAAAATAGCTGGTATGAGCTGCACTTATTTATATCTTTTTGATATAAAAATATTTATATTTGTCTTTTGATTTTTTACTGACAGTAATTATTAAGATTTGCTGACTGCGTAATTTACATTACGGCCTCTGAAACTATTTGTAGCCCATCAGCAAAATTTTATTTATAATAAAAACAATATCAAAGTGGTCTCTTCTTATTTCCTCTTTCTAGCTAACCCATTAACTTCTTTATGACAATGTATTCATATCTGCAGTTGACTGGCACTAAGGGACCGAGGCACGATGCCTATTGGAGTTTTGCGTTGGCTGTGGTGGTAAGACATCAGTATATTGCTCTAATTACGACAGTTGGTATCGGTGTTCCTAAACTTTGGAATGCAATTTTTTTCTGCTCAAGGAATTGCTGATGATCTCAGTATTGCTACGATCCATTCCCACAGGGTCCTGGGCTGCAAGACCAACCCTTCTGGTGACGAACACAAGAGAGAATGAGGGAGATGAGGATAAAATTGAATTTAAAAGCACCAGTTTTGTTGGATTGTTGGAAACACACAAGCTTTCATTGGCCAACAGTTGCAAGCACTCAACACCAATGGTGGGTTGCCAGCTTGGAAAGCTGATGGAAGTTTTGTGGTATCTAGGAATATCCACACCCACTGCCAACACATCAAAACTCTGCAAGACGCTAACCAAAGGCGTGGGGTGGGAGCACAGAGAGATAACTGAATAAACATCGCATTACTTTGCCTCTCTGTAATTGGAAGCAGCATTCCCACAAAAATTGCAGGAAAATACAATCTATCTTAAACCAAAGTGAATGTCACCAGAACTTTATCCCATCCCCTGTAGCCCTTCTGTGTTCATGTGTTTTGTCTAGTTCACTTAACATGAAAACAGTTAATAAATTGAGATTGAATTCACTTATTTTGCCATTGCTTGACTTTACAGTAAGGTCATAGTTTCACAATATCAGTCATACTACAATTCTGCTCATGGGGCCTTGGTACAAAAACACACATGACATTATGATGTAATCAGCATAAAATATTGTTTCTGCTGTTTATTGGCATTTGAATGGTTGTACTTTATCTAAATATCTTCCAGAAATTCCTTGAGACCATGTCCTAAACTTTTTCATATTTCTTCATGTGTTAGGGAAAATAATGGAATCAGTCTTCCAACAGAATTTAAAATTAGAAAATGTATATTAACCCTGTGTATAGTACATCAGTTAACAAAACCAGTTAGTAAGTCAAATTGTCTTGTGCTAAAGTCATGCACAAAATCATTTAATCTGAAACACACTCACTTGTAAAATAAACTGTGCTGTGTAATTGTGCTTTATCTAAAAAACTGAATATCTATGGAAGCTGTGACTTCATTATGCTGAATGGTTGCTGAACAGCAGTTTGTGTTCAGTATTATAAGTTGCAATACATAGATCAGATAAAAATTATCATCATTGTTAATTTCACATATATTTTGTATAGATGAAATATAGCTTGTGCCTAACTGTGGCTCAGCTAATAAAAAATAATTACTCTAATATCAATGATTGCACAGTCGAAAGGTAGCTACCTCTGGTCCTGAATCAAATGCTGCATCCCCTCTCATTTTCTGTGGTCTGCCAATGGGAAGAGACTGGTTGCACCCCTGCAGAGCACTGGTAAACCTAGGCTCTTCTCATCTCTGGCGCCTTAATGGTGGAATGAGTTGCCTCTCGTTCTGAGGACTTTATCGTCCCTGTCCACGTTCCGTTAGCAACTGAAGACACATTTCTTCAGGGAGCACCTCAGAAGCTCACCTTCATCATCTCTGCTTCCTTATAACTACATTGTTTGTACACATTTTTCTTGTTTGTACAAGACTGTTCATTTACCCTTGTGTGACGTGTGAGAAATGCACGACTTAATTGTGTGCACTTTGACTGTAGGACAGCACTTACTGTCAGTTAGATTTTCTGGTACTGTTTGACTCTTATTCATTGTAAGTTGCTTTGGACAAAGGCATCTGCATAAATGAATAAATGAATAAATGTAAACATAGATACATTTAGAGAAAAAAAGAGAGCATGTTATGTTTGAGGCGACCTAGTGGCTCAATGGGTAGTGCACCAAGCGGATGCAGAAGTCTCCTGGTTCAAATCCCAGCCCAGCCAGGTGTGTCCTTGAGCAGGACACTCAGCTCTAGCTCCCCGGGCACCATGTGGCTGCTCACTGCTCCCCCCAGGGAGATGGGTTAAATGCAGAGGACAAATTTCATTGTGACGTGACGATGCAGTGACAATAAAAGCTAATTAGAAAACAGATTCTGTAAACATTTGCATTTAGATCCTGTAGGTAGACAGGGTAACCTGAAAATTATGTTTAGCTGCACAATGAATGTACAAAGTTAGCACAACATAGAAAAAGTGAATAAATAGCAAATAAAGTTATGGGAAATTTATGTGTTAGTCTACTTGGTACAGACATTAGTCATCATTTTTTACAGGCTAATATATAAACAAGACAATTTCAAGCCCTGTTTCATGGTGTTTTCTAATGAAAAACATCTATATTCAAAATGCTTCTTTTAATAATACAGCTGTTGTTTTGTCTGTGTTGGTTTGGCAACCTGTAGTGTAAGACAGACATGTTGCCTAGTATAGACTCAGGGTTCTACTGCATCTGTCATTTCAATAAGTGCTTTAAAAATGAATGATGGAATAACGCACAAATAACCAAACAGAAAGCAACAGAGTATCTCCATGTCTGTCCCATATCATTTGGTAACGTGTCAAGCTATCATGCACACTTGGAGAATATGTTAATTCAATGAGCACACAGTTAGGTACCAGATATACAGCACTGACCCTGAGAACCCATAACCCCTGTATCTCCACAGCACCCCAGAACTGTCTCTTAAATCATCCACATGCTTTTCAAGTGTCAGGTGTGTGTGTGTGTGTGTGTGTGTGTGTGTGTGTGTGTGTGTGTGTGTGTGTGTGTGTGTGTGTGTGTGTG
>JABJVR010000077.1:11574940-11591365 GCA_025773905.1 Chitala chitala
AGTAAATAAATACCACTACATTTAAGATAAGATAACCTTTATTTTTGTTTTAAGAAAAAAAGAAAAGGACCGTGACGTACAGATAATATGAAAACATATATCATTAAATCTAATATTTGGAATCAGACATTGCTAGCAAAATTCCTCTACAGACCTGTCGGAGATTCCAGCCCCGGTAGCACTACACCAGAGGAAGCTGAAGTAGGAGAGGACGCAGTGATGGCTTGTCCCTGTTGCTGGTTCTTTTTTGAGGATTTCTTCTCCTTCATCCAAGGGAACTCCGGTGCCAACGAGCCATCGCTTTGTGCCGGCGTATGGCCTCGCGGCGCTGGGGAGCGAAGCAAGAGGCCATTTGAAATTCTTTTTTGGCTTCTCGGTCGTGCCTGGCTGCTAGAGCAAGGATTCAGGCTGGGGATGGTGTGCTCAAAAGGAGGAGGAATTAATGTCGAGTCCTTGATTGATGAAGTTTGAAATGACTCCAGTACGGCGGGGAAAGACGTCAGGCACTCTGCAAGGGAAGGCTGGCTGTTTATGAACCCAATTTCCCTCTCAAATTCAAAATTCATAGCTTCGTCGGATCTCAACACAAGTGATGTATCAAAAATAAAAATATATATATTTTTAGAAGCAACAACTACCCCGAAGCGGTTGATTTATAGGGTTCAATAATTGTGTTTAATAGTGATATTACTGGCGTATGGGGACCTTGGTCTTCTAAATCAGAGACTAGGACGAAATTGCAGCCAATTCCTGGTCACATGGTCAAAAACATCCAATGGTAATTTAGGGCCTCGTGGAAAATAGAATATTCTTTCCTGAAAATTTCTAAACTCGGTGTATTAAATGTATATAATTTACAGGTAGTATGGTAAATTTCACTGAAATATGTGGTCCGTTCTGCATGTACGTGAAATGTCGCGGCTAAACTACAGTAATCTGAGAAATTTTAAGTATATCTCTCGATCCACTTCGATTAAAAAAAAAAAAAAAGCAGAGAAAAATTACCGATTACAGACTAATGACAGAATATTGTAAACAGGGTAATAATAAAGCTAACTCATTAAACTGTAAAAAATTGGATTATTCCCATAAACATTTTAAAAATAATTATTTACACGGAGACCAGTTTTGGTACTGATTGGGAAATATTAGATCTTCTAATTAAATACCAGACAGACATTGTAACATTAATACTATTATATCATATAAACACAACATTAGGAAACATATCAGCCACAAGTCTTGCTGTAAGGTTTATCTTTCTTAAAACGGTTTGTTTACGTTTGATATACCTAAATGCGCGTTTGGGTTTTGTTTTTAGCCATTTGATCGGAAATAAAACTATATGTACATAAAATGGATTTCGAATATTCGAAAGAAAATAATACATCATATGTAAATACAGATTATGCTAGCAGTTCTGTTAAAATTTCAGAAGCAGTAGTTAAAGAGGTATTTTTAGAAACGAACGGGTATAATGGCAGTGATCAATCTTTTCCTAGGCAAAGGGCTTGACAGCTAGAGTAGCAACCACCCTCAAGAATTTATCTCTGTTCCTCCTGTTGAAAACAAAGGAAACCCTCCTTCTCTCCTGCTTCATGGAGCCAGATCTTTCTCCCTGAAAAGTAAACGTTTCCAAGCGGTGTAACAGCGGACACTGTAGAGCACAACGTGTTTATGACGTGGGTTTATAGGGAATTGAATAGATTTATACATATATTTAATCACCTCGAGAACTGGTACAAAGGTAAAGAATTCTGTTATAAATGTGAGCGGGTGTGGGAAGTGCATAAAAAGGACACAACACAGGCTACAAGCGGCGATACTGGGTGCAACTTAAGAAACACGATAAAGAAAAGAACTTATATTATATTTTCTTTTTATAAGTGATTACAGACGGGGAGCTGGTTGCTATTCTTTCCTTCTGCAATTTTTCATAAGACTTAAAAAAAATTCTTTTGTAAAATCAGCCACGTTTTTCCGTTTCCTCGGTCAGCTGTAGCATAGGCTGAGACATATTTTGTGATCCGTTTTATCTCCTATAGTAATTCTACATATATTTAAAACAATTTCCACGGTTTCGTCAGAGTTTATGACTAAAGATTTTTGCTTTTTCATAATTTCTTTACTCCAATGTCGGACTAGAATTACAACAATTTTTTTCAATGCTGTTTCTGATAGAAAATACACTGCGACGCAAGCGATCGTATTTCCTAATTAGATATGCAGGCAAAAGGAAATTAAGGAAAGCATTATCACGTTTAGATACTGATTTAAAAACAGTCGGTCCTAGGTTATTAAAAAATGAAGAAGCACTTTCACGAATCATTGTTGAAGTGTTTTAGCTGTTTTTTTTTTTTTTTCATCGGGAAATAGATACCCATAAAACGGCCAGAATAATATATTAACTTAAAAATAAGCAATTGATTATTGGCATAAATATTTCACATTTATAACTTAAATTTGTAATAATATTCAGCTGTTTAAAGTTAATTGAACATTTGCTTTTACAACAACCCTCCCCCTGCGTAACGTATGTACGATAATATCCGCCTCTTACATTAAACGCCATACATTTCTATGTCCTTTGATATCCATGTCACATCGGGGTGTTGTTTTTGTATATTTTCCTGACAGATCTGGGAGCCTGCGATGGCATCAGACCACGTGACCCATAGGCGACTGTGAAATGGCTTTCAAAGCTTATTGGGTCTGGCTTGACTAAAAGCACTGCCAAAAGGAAAAACAGAGGACATGCTCCCAGGGAACCGAGCCTGAGAAACTGCAAGAGCGAGCAAATGCCTTTTATATGACATCCTATGTGCTTTTATCGGTCTTCATGAACAGCATCAAATGGTCAGTGTGGCTGAAACTTGAAGAAAACACTTATGATGCTAAAAAGACCAGTGGGACTGCATAACAGAAATGTTTATTTAAGAATTGTTCCACAGACAACTCTTAGCAAGGAAATTAAATGTATCTACCAAGAACAAAGGTTCTCAAACAGAGATTCAGCTAATTCTCCACTATGCAGTAACAGTCAGTCTGACCCATCCTCATGCCTCCAGAAAAAACTCAATACATTTTTTATGTACAAGGATAACATAAAGTACTAATTTCTAGAATACAATAACTAAAATAAATGTGCTTACAATAACAATAACACGTCTTTTATAACAGGTAGATACTAAAAAAGTACATTTTCTTGTTATAAATACATAATATTGAGGGGATAAATAATAAAAAAGAAATATTGGCTATAACAAATAAATATATATTTATGAATGCTCACTCTAACACACACGAAGACACCCACGATTGAGCTGATTGGTGTCTTTTTCAAAATATTTTTTCCTACCCTTTAAAATGTAAACTCTAAGTGCAACAATGTTGCCCAGACAAGAAAGCTTTAGTGAATATTCAGTATGGAGGCCTTCACTTAAGCTTAATTTCTTAGACAAACATTTTTGTTCAAATATACCCTGTTTCCACGTTATGTCAAGAGAGGAAAGGACATGGGCTTAAAGGAAAAAAATAAAATAAAACAAAATATGCATTACCCAATGTACAAAAGTTCAAAAAAGAGAGGAAGCGATGTAGGTAATACATATTTGGACTTCATAAATTAAAAAATTAAAAACTGTGCTTAAGACAAGGCAAACACTTGCGTAATTTATCCAGTTTTTTGGAAGTTAACATTGCTTGAATTTTGGACAACAATCCCACACTATGAACAAGAAGTGATGGACATTCCATGGTATGAGTACATGTATGACTTTCCCTTCTTGTGTTAGCAGAGAACAGGTTATGTGTCCACTGACAGTTAGATAATTAAGGTGGTCAATTTGGACAATGAGTTAATGTGAGAGAAAAAATAAACTAAAATAATCCAGTGGTTTCTGCTATCGGTAGAATAGCTAAAAAAATTATGCTTCGTAAGTTATTCAGTGGAAGGTATTTGAAACAGATTGTTATACAAATTTTTGTGTGCTTGTACATGTTGAATTATCAAAAAGGCCAAACCAAAGTATGCCGTATTAAGTGAAACCATAGGATATAGAATGCCAAATGAAGCTGATGTCATAATTTTAGAGTAGGCCTTAATAATGGATTCCAGGATAAGATTTAAATGCAATTAACTTAAAGATTGAATAAAAACTTGGCTACATCAGCAGGGACATATTCAGATACTATATGAAACCACTGGATCATATACAGAATCCTGTTGCAGTGCCCCATGTATAATTTCCTTTCCAACCTGCTACAGATGAGTTAACTTGGGAGCCTCCTGGATTCTACCCTGAGAAGGATGGTGCGCTGAAAGGTCTGTGTATGTCGGGTGGGGGTCACATGGTCCATGGTGTTGGTTACTGGGCATCTGTGCTGTGCCATTGTAGTCAATATTATTAGACTGGTGATGTGGCAGATGATTGAGGCCGTATAAGGATGGCCCTGAAGCAGACATCGAATCCATATAGTTTCCTCCAACATACACAGGACTACCCTGAATATTCGGAGTTCCAAAATTACCACCATTACCCTGTAGACCATGAGGATCGTATTCTGATGGTGTATTGCCATACTTCTGTTGGGAAGGGCATGGTTTCATTGGAGTTTGATATGCTGTTGACATGGTATAAGCATTTTGATGGGGCTTATTAAACGATGGTGGGGAAGGGTCATCATAAGTCCCACTCATTGAATGAATGGGGTTCATAAAGCCAGCTGAGGACTGCATGGGGAGGGGTGGACTTCCAGTCGGCGACGCACCCCCAGATGAAGAACCCATCCCCTTCAACTTCTGATCCTTTTTGTACTTCATTCTCCGATTTTGGAACCAAATTTTTATCTGTCTCTCGCTGAGATTGAGCAAGTTGGCCATCTCAACACGACGTGGTCTACACAGGTAACGATTGAAGTGGAATTCCTTCTCCAGCTCCACCAGCTGTGCACTTGTGTAGGCTGTGCGTGCTCTTTTGGAGGCCGCTGAACCCGGAGGGCTTTTCTCTCCACTGCAGCTCTCCACTGGGTGAAAATGAAATGAAACATAATTACTAATTTTAAAATTGAATGCATCATTTCCTAATAAACCATGGAAACTTAACCCCATTATATTAGTTCTTCTATTTCATAACTGGCATTTATTAAGAGAGCTGGACTCAACACTAACCTGGTATATCTAAATTGCATCAGTCACTTTAGTTCTGTATTTGTATAGGACAGAGAAAAGTGAATTGATTTTAATAACTAAGGCCTCTGTCCATATGTTAAAATCATATTTGTATAATTTATTGATACCAATTAAATCAGATGCCCTCACTCATTTATGAGTGCAACGTTTTAAAACAACGCACATCTTGTTTCTAGAAGCTTATGAAATGCTGACGTTGTTTTATAAGATACATCGATTAAAATGGACCCAGAACGGCGCGGTCGTTCCTATTAAACTAAGACCTTTATTTAGCAATCTATCTGCTTTGAACACATTTTGTTCGGTCTAATTTCCGATTTTCGCTGCCTTTAAAATTTACGGTTACCGCTGTCGCGGTGTTTAAAAACGACGATACACACGTATAAACACAAAGCGTAAAGAAGTAATGGGGCACACACCGTTAGCGGTACTTGCGCATGGGGAGCTGTTTTTCTGTTTAGAGTTCTGCCTTGACTCTTTCATCCAAGGAAATATCTGTTTGGCGAGGGTGGGGTTGGGTGGAACAGTGGGGGACTTGGTGGGGGCTGCTTTAGCCGTGCTGCCGCTGCTGTTGCTGCTGCTAGCCGGCTGTTGCGTTGTACTGTTGTTGCTACTGTTAGGAGGGTTCTGGGGAGGGGAGACAGGGGGTGCCTGATGATGTTCAGGTGGTAGACTGTGGCGCATGCAACTTCCATTGATTTCTTTCGTCTTCGCATGTTGCTGCGGAGCGCTAGTGCCAAGGGACTGAAGTGAACAGGCGGACCTCTGGTAGTCGCTCTCCAGGTGCCCTGAGGTCTGGTAGACTGGTTGCGTGGCATCATAACCAAACCCATTGGCTTGGTATGAGTAGCCTCCGAAAAGCGTTGAGTTGTCGTAATAAGACGTTTTCTGCATTTCCGAAAATTATTTCACCAGCTACCGAGGTCCTGACGACCTTCTGGAAGAACATTGGCACCAGAGGTCACGTGACAGTTTCTTTCCAATGGCCTCTTGGAAGCTGACCTAAAAGGTTATAAGAATCACATAATAAGAGGGGTTCAGGCATAAATCCATCTTCACCACTGAAAAGCACCATGACATGAATGGCGAGTTTCCAAACGCGTCTTACACTGACAGGCTGCTCTGGATTTATTTTCTCTGTCTTTCCCATTGCCTATACGTCTCACAAACGAGACAAATAGACAGCGCTAATACTACCAACAAACAAACGATATGTATTTGGCATCTTAAAAAAATTACTTCTTTTTATGTACATAGGTAAGATTATATTCCCTTAACGTATTATTATCGTTTCATTATCCTCTGTCATTTCCCATATTTTTGTTTTAGTTTTAAAAATTAAGAGTAAATACAAACGTGCTGTTTTACATCTACGGATACATCGAAACACGTGATATATGACACTACGGACACACGACACATCAACAAAAATATAACAAGGCAATATTAAAAATAAAATCCGCATGGCTCGCAATTAATTTTTACAATTTACAATAAATGTTAAATTTCAAATAATATAGCATACTAAAGCGACTAATGATATAAAATTCTTGTTTATATAAATATTTGGCTATTTTTACAGCATAATTGGACGCAATCATGGAAAATTTAAACACTTGTATTGAAGCATAAACTTCCAAGTTAAAGCACTGACAAAATAGTACTCAATAATTCACAATGAATTCCGTGCTTTTGTTCGGTGCAGTGTTAGTTAAAATGTTTATGTAATATTTTAAACCAGTAAACCATTCTCTTCAGTATTTCTTTACTTTTGTGTTGTTAATAATGTAACAACTCATATACATGGCTTCGGACGCAGGAGGGTTATCTTGTCAAAAAGGATACCGGTGAAAACCGTTAAGATTTATCGCCAGGTTTAAGTAGGACAGATCGGTGACAAAGGCCTGATGCATGCACCGTGATTTAATTTCAAGCCATTAAAATTGGATGTAAAGTTTTACTTGGGCACTGTGGTGTCTGGTATTGATAAGGAAAAAGGTAATAATTTCCACCGCGTTCAGATAAAATGTACATACAATTTTGTAAGAAAAAGCCAAAAGCTGCCTTTACGTTTAATAAAAATTGTCTTCTTTGCGTCTACGTTTCAATACGGTGACAATAACCAAAATGTTATCTTCTATTCACAATTGGCACAATAAATGATCCCTCACATCATAACCTTTTATAATATCGTAAAATTAAACACAATTGATTAAATACATCCAGTGGATTTCTTCTAAAATTTATATTTTATCATGCAATATCATACATACCATGTTTATTATATATATTCGATTATTTTCTTTGTTGGTTAAAATGTCACATCACATTTACGCAGCATTACCAGAATATCGTCTTTTAAAAATGCAGTTGAGAAGATATATTTGTACATCTTAAAACAAGTCTGATTTTTTAAATTGTAAATTGTTTGGATCTTCAACGGAGTTAAGTATTCGTTTTCAAAAACAGAATGGTGAATGCCAAGGAGCTCAATCAAAATAAATCTTAGAACAAAAGAAAATCTTAGCTAAACAGAATTATGACAGAGTGCATTAATGTTGAAAGGATACGTCTTATATTACACATGGCACTGGAACACAACGTACGTCAAATATGATTTTTGTCAATAAAGTACAAAAAGTTGAGTGAAATAATCATAGTATCAACGTAAATGAAATAAAGCAAATCTTATATATCTGCTTGTGGGGAAATGTAGAGCTTCTGCGTGAGCTCCCATCACGTCACAAATGTCGGTCATTTATCTTTCCTGTAGACGGTTGGAATCCTAATTATTTACTCCAAGGATTTGCAGAAAAATCGCAGCAGGAATAATAAATGTTCAATTATATCGTGTTTCAATTAACCCGAAAACAGACCTTTTCGGCCTGCTTGTTACTGTAAAGCAATCAAAGTTTCTGTATATTGCTTTAACAATATTATGGACGTTAAAGAAAAAGAATCCTGATATGGTACTATACCATTAGCAATAATAAAGACACGAGCACGAAATTTATCCGTGGCATTATTGAAAACTAACACTGTATTATAACAGTATACGACACAAGCAGACACACACATTTCTTACATTTTTAAATACCGCGGTATTTACACCAGGACTAGAAGGTTTTTATTACGGTATGAAAACATTGCAGTCTCCTTACAGTTCTGACCCATAACCATCATTCTGCAAGGTCTCTAAATAGGACACAATCAAGGCCTCTCTAAATTATTTAAATGTCAAATTAACATATATCAGAAGTCAAAAATCCAAACAGATGTACATATAAAGTAATATTATATATAGAACATAATCTAATTTATGATGAAAGCTCTATCTGGGACATCGGCTATCGCTCGGCGAGTGAAAAAACCTACTAAAATAAACTGCCTCCGTTCTTTGCAATTAAAGTCGAGGGCTGAAATAAGTTCGTTATATAGAGATGCAAAGAAAAAGAAAAGGAGTAGTAGAGAGGAAGGAAGCTTAAAGCATTGTGAACTCTTCTTGAACCGCGATTGGAGTCATATGGTCATAAATCACTGGGACATATACTCCGCCATTCACAAACTGATAGCCTATTTCAGTCCAGCTTACCTTAGCCTGTGACGAGGAAAGCACGAGTAGGCATAATATATTTTCACGTCCAGCTTCACTTCAGTCAATAAGCAAGAGTTATGTCCTTTAAAAAATCGTGACGAATAAAAAACCGATATGTATGAAACGGCTGGCCTCTGCCAAAGTCGCGGTTATTCCCGAACAGATTACCTCCGTTTGGAAAGGCGAGACGGTTTAGCATCAAAGATCTGAGGAAAGCTCGGGGCTGCAAATGGACAGGCAGTGAGATCCTGGCTGCCCCGTCGACTGGTACGCCCTGCTCGCTGATAACAATGGCCTCAGATTTCCCCCCTTCTTTCACGGCACAAAGCTTAACAACATAATCCGAATAGAGTCGCGGTTCCCTGTAAAATTTTCCTTTTACACCTAATTTTATGGAGATGGCTGACGGTGGTATTGTCAACACAAGGCCTTTGTGCTATTTTAAAATTCCAGGGCTGTATAGAGTACCGGGCAGGAGTGTTAATCCCCATCAAACACAGCGTCACTAGTGAAAAATTATGCTAATTGCAGACGTGGTGGACAGAGGCCTCCGATGGTTATGGCAAGCCAGTGATTTTTGATTCACGTGTTTCACAGAGAAGTGTCAATCTATGCTAATGTTGTTTAGTGTGGAGGCAAAGCTTCAGGTTTCTTCTCTCAAGTGTATATCACATTACTTGCTGTGGCCCACTATTGACTGGCGGGAGAAACATTGTACTATCTGTGTTGTTTATGTTTCAAGACATCCCCCACAAAGAGCTTCTATCATAATTAATGCACTAGATAGAGAAAAAAGTTTTGGTTAGCAGACAAGCAGACAACAGAGAGCAGGGAGGAGTGTAAAACGTGAGACAAAAAAATATTGGATATGTAACAGCTAGCAGTAAATTTAACAAAACTCAAGATTTTATGAAAATTAGCTTTGCATTGTGTAAAATTTATTCTTTCTTGAGTCACAAAAGAAAAGTACCAAGTTTCCAAAATCAAAAAGGAAATAGGAGGACCAACCTAAGAGAAAGAAAATGAAGCACGAAGGTGTTCGTCCTGCCATTAACTTTTCTTATCTCCCTCACGCGTCTTTCTCCATGTTGTTATTCAGGACACTACCCCTGTCGTTCATAGCTACGCAAGATTTATGACTTCTACCACACGTAGCAGTTGAAATCGGCAACTTTAAAAAGATGCATTTCGTGTAGGTACTTCAATAGAACGGATCTTGGCCAGCGTAGGAGGTGAACAGGGGAGAAAAATGTAGGTGCTTGCAACTTTTTTCTTTACACCATTGTTGGTGATTTTTGCAAGTATGACGGAAGAACGAAAAAGGACAGAATAAAACGTTTTATTCACAATACAAAGGTGAAATTTTGCTTTGCAAGTTAAAGGAAGAGGGTTAAAAATACCAAATTCGAATCTTAAGTAACGTACGGAAGGGATCTTTAGCCTGTATATTCTGGATTTCCAAAGTTTCTTGAGGATACACCGAGTTGGAGTATTTCAGTCCATTTCTCAAACGAATAAAAGCGTCAGGAGAAATGTGTTGGATCCGGATATTTCAAGTTACACTTTTTCGCAAACTGGAATAGTTAAGACTCGCGACATGTCATCACGGCTTTCCATGGGCATATACGATTTATTCAAAAATACTTAATCGGAGTATAATGTAATCTACAAATAGATGCAGACATTTTGTTTGGTTTTGTTTAAAATTTATATGTAAACATTGCTATTCCTAAAACTGTATAGAATTGTTGACAAGTAGTCAGTGTCATGTGTTACAGACATGTAACGATCGAGTAAATTGCTTTTCATCATAAATGATCTTTGCTCCAGGTATGATACATTCAGTGCATGACTAATGTATGTAATACAGTACCAATTCCTTTATATTGACTTAGAAGTAAATTTAATATTTTACAGAAAACAACAGAATTGCTATCTCCTCATAAATGTTAACACAAGGGATTCTGCAAAAAGAAGTCAAAGTTTAAATGTAAAAAGCGGCGCAAACGACACAGCCTGTAAAAGCTTTAGATAAATAAATAAATATGGAACAAAATCTTGAAATATAACTGCATTTAAAGCAAACAAAAGACAGTTGCGTAAAATCACTCACCGCTTGCACGTCCTTTATCACAAGCCCTTGTGCGCGAAGAAAACGTGTTGATATGTGGTACGGTCTAGGGAAAAATACAACAAAAGTATTAAGTCAATGAAATTTCAGTTTAATACCAAAAATCATTCCCAGCTAATCAAAAATCCTAGAAATGGTGTTTGACGTTTTTGCGGACTTAAGTGCATAATCGAATACGACCTGCAGCAAATGAATAAAATTATTGTAATTTAAGAGGACTGGCGTCTTTCGGTGTTTAAAAACCAGTGTTGCGGTTTTGTTCAAATATATTTAACCCGTTTCACACAGACAACCAAACCAGCCTTAATTTTCAATTTTTTCAAAACAGTATTAATGGCAAAAAGAAAATAAAAATTGTAAATTCTGAGATATACTTTTAAGATTTGTTCGTTAAAAATACCATCGTATAATAAGAAAATATTACCTATATTGACAAATTTTAGAAATAAAAATTATTTATAACATTATATATCAGAACCTTTATGTTCTTATCATTAATTATCGTTTACAGAGGTAAATATTTGCTTTGTCTATACCGAACGTGTTAGAAAAAAGAAGAAAAAGAAAAGTAGAATAAAATTCACCAATGTGTAATGCTTTCATTGACATTTCATTGAAATGGTTCAAAACGTCACAAACACAATATACAAATATATATATAAATATAAGCATGAATAAGGTGCATTATAATTATCATTGTTATTATCAGTTACTATCATTATACTACTACTACTGTTACTAATATTAATAATAATAATAATAATAATAATAATAATAATAATAATAATAATAAGGCGGGTTAAGGTGTGTTTTATACCAATGACCACTCTTTTTAAATTAAGCACAAAACATAAACTATGCATTGAAAGTGTCCCAAGAGTGTTAATCTTAAATCATAGATATATTTATATGTACTTTATTCATTTCAACCTATAATTTAGTTATGCAGCTTTCACACTGACATACACAGAGAACTTAATAAAAACAGTGAGAGATGTAAAACCATGCATTACACAGTAAGTGCTGTATTCTACAACCGAATCACTACTGTATTTTGCATACAGCCCCCTATTAAAATAAAATAAAACGTTTGGTGCACTTGCTAGCCGGCTACTGACAGATACCAAAACACATAAATCAAACTGAAGATTCCCTGACCTCCTTGGCTGTGCGGCCTATGGTGCTATAAATTTATTTACTGCCTTCGCACACTCACAACCTGATCTCGCTCCCTTGATCCACCGCAGCCAGGCTTTAGGTAAGATTTCTTATGAAGCCCTTCATATGATTTTCCGCACTGATAGAAGGCAAATGGCTTGAAACATTGTTCGAACAAATAAGTTACCTATAAAATATAAGCTGCAATGCATGTAGGAGATCGAAGAAAAGGAATCGAAACATCATGGAGTGGAGCAGATCACGTTTTTAACAAATATAAGTTTCAAAAACTGTAATGGAATTAATACTCAGTCTAACATATATCTAGGTTTATAAGACAAATGGATACATTTTGGAAATGTTTGCTAATTTATGCACCAATTATAACGTTTGCATTACTGAAACTGTTGATGACGAAAATCTAAAACTACATATGTGATTAAACACTTTTAACATTTTAAACTTCCATTAAGTTTAAATTAGCAAAGCGATAGCAACCAACAAATGAACGAACGACAACTCAAACTTTATTAAGTTGTCCGTTGTCTCGTTGCACAATGCGTATATTTATTTCAACGCCTTTCCTGAAGATACAAACAAAGTCTTTAAAATCATAATATACTCTTATATTAATATTTTCGTGTCTGAAGCATGCATATTCATACAAAGCCAAATCTGTTATTACACTCTGTGACATAAACAGGGGAAGTTTGCGGTAAGGCCGTTTTCGTTTGACAAATTTCGGTTTTCCGAGTGACCATTGCGTTGGATAGTTGTAACTCACCAGATTAATAGTCAATGAAATGAAGCACTTTAGAATTGTCTCCAGACATATTATAACTGTCTGAATAAATCCCAACCTGTTTTTTTTTCTCAAGCTTTTAAAGAACCCGCATTACATCTTCTTTTAAATAAGCGATTTGCGAAACCCCGATCCCATCCCATTTGGTATGTTATTACGAAGCAGTTGTTAATAGCTGACTTAGTGACTGGGTGAAACACCGCCGCGAGACGACAAGGCCCTTTCCATCCAAACGCCAAAATAATGCATTGAATTATGCACTCACGTGACTGTTACGTCAGCTCTGGCTCATTTAAAGGCAATTCTTAAGTGAAGCTCCCCAAGTGCGATTAAAACATTTGAAACTTGAACAGCACTATAAAAATTTATTTCCTCGAATCGTGTTGATAATTTTGTAGAATACCTTATGATTATTTTCAACGTATTTCTCCACAACTTCTTAGTTTAGTTAAAATGCTGCTTTTTATAGAAATATCCTACAACAAAAACATACCAGCATTTTCTGTTGTTGTGTTATGTTAACGACTTCCAGAAGGGAGCAAAATAGGGGATGATGTTTGATGATGTTTGGTCATAGTCTTAATAATGATAAGGTTTGTTTCTGTATTAACATCTCAACTGTCTTCATTCAATTGTTGAGTAAAGATGAAACCACAATTTGCTTTCTATTAGTTCCAAAAAAAGATATACATTATCTTAATGAACATTCATAAATAGAAAATGTGTACCAAAATGCAAAATGTGTGTTTACAAAATACTATTAAACCTATTTAAAAAGTGAGTAAAAGCAGATATCAGACGACAATCAGACAATTATAAGTATACTATGAATGAGTATAAAGGATAACTGGAAAGCTTCAGTACGTTGCACCTAACCAGTACTGTTATATTGTATAGAACTTGTTCTTTGGCAATACACTGAAATTTACAGTATAATAGATTACTGGTATTTAATACAAAAACTGGAGGAATGCCAGCCTCTGAGATAGCCTTTCAAAGATCAATTGGCAGTCAGAGCAGTATATGTAGCTTTGATCTTTCACGCACATCCCTTCAAAAATCCACAATCCCTTCGTCAGATCATTCTGTGGAAGCCAAGTTAATTTTTAATTAAAGCGGGTCACTTAGGTAATCTTTAACCACGTTCTAAGTGAAGACAGACCAGACTATGAATGAGCCCAGTTGCCCCTCATTTCGGGGCCTCAGAATGAACACATTTACACGTTAAAAACACAAGAGAAGGCAACTAAATGCAAGTAATGTATTGTAATTCAAATAATGTAGGCTACTAGACTTATAAAGATTAAATTGGAAGCGATCACTTAACACTCAAACTCAAAATGGTTGATGTTTATATCACCAGCAGTAAAATATAAACACTCAATGCTAAAATTATAATGCCCAGGCCACACACACACACACACACACACACACACACATTGAATTCCAGTTTTTACATTTGCTTGTAGTGTAGCCTTCAACAACAAAAGCTATTCAATTTAGGTTTTATGATTATCATATGTTTATACACCACAGATTCATTGTGTTTCTTTTCAGAATTGTACATTCACCAAACACACAATAGACTGAAACTGATGAACTGATTTTAAAAACATATAACACATAATGTATTTAGATTTTGGACAATATTATCCTGTAAAAGATAAATCTTTAAACACACACACACACACACACACACACATACACACACACACACAAACACAAACACACAAACACATAGTTTTTTGGCAAACACAGAATGCAGAATGTAGAAGACATTCCCAGTTTGGAAATATTTCATGATTTTAATCTCTGGCAAGACAGTAAACACATGTCTGCATATCAAATAATATACTTTTCAGTTTTTCCTGTTTTTAATTACATTCATGCATCCTTGTTTTTTAAAGTTATTTACTGAGTTACACAGCTGAAAATTTAGGCAACGAATTTATTATATATTATATATATATTTTTTTTATTATTTATGTGTGTGTGTGTGTGTGTGTATAATGTTATCTATATATGATAATATATGTTATCGTTCCACCTTTTCCTTTTGGAAGCATCTGAAGTTTATCACACGATAAACGATAAAACATATCAGAAGTTCGTTTGTGGCGTTTGTGGACTACTAACAAACTAAAGGTGCGAAATGAAATGAAAAGGAAACGAGTGAGGGAGGGAGACCAGTTAGCTGTTCTTTAACTATTCAGTTACCTATTTGAATGGATCAGGCTTAATGTGGTAGTATTTTTGCTTAGTCCTCTAATTTTACTGGCTCCAGCATTGGTCACACATTAGCTGACTAATTATAGCTCTTATTTCTTCAACTCTCTGAAGCTAATAGTGCCGCAGTCAACCCTGACCGGCATGGTTTACTCGGCTTCGCAGTAGTCGTGTGCATGTCACAGATCAGCGCTGGAAAATTCTAACACATTTGATGCGACTTAATTTTTGTTGCGGACGGTTATGATTGGAGAATGGATAAACGAGTAGACAAGCCGTTACTGGATTTCTTTGGTAAATTATCCGCCGCTATTTTCATAAACATCCACGAACGAAAGAGGGATGAATTGGACGTATAACACAAACGTAGGAGCATAATAATAATAATAATAATAATAATAATAATAATAATAATAATAATAAAACGAGCATGTATCTACGACCAGAGATCCATTTTCAACCAGACAGCTTTAGAGAATATTTTGCTCCAGAAAATTCCGTAGCAGAACGGATTCCAGGTCTTCAGTGTATCGTTTTCTTCGGATAAAAAAAATAAAATTAAATTAAAATTTAAAAAAAAAACCATGGCAAAATGGATTTGTACACCAACACAGGAAACAACAAAAAAGACTGAAGATTCTGCTCGAGAAAATTTAAGACTAACTGGACTGAGACACAAGACAGCTAAACCTAGGACTTACTATTTACATACCAATGGATTTCTTTGCTATGTTTTTAAATGTAAAGTATATTCAATATCTTAAATAATATCGTAATTATAAATTCAACTTAAATTAAGAGGATTCTTTTGCTTACCTTGCGGTCAGTGTTCGCAATTTCTATATAAACAATGGGAAATGAGCAGTCGACATTAATGTTAAATTAAGCCACGAATAAAAATAAGAATTACATAAATAAAATGTCATCATTAAATATTTGCAAAGTTCACAGCTGTTTATGTTTATTTATTTATATTGTTTTATAGACGGGGTTTTTATGACAGGCGGCCATGGCTTTGGTTTTGCGAAACTATTGTACGTTTTGTATGAGCTACCCACATAATCACACGTACACAAGCAACCGCCCACGCGTGTACAAGTCTCACAGGAGGGCTCAACCCATAACATAAAAGTAGACCTGCGTTTCCGTCTGATGTTTCCAGTATCCACATTTTTGTGTTTATATTTTAAATTAGTGGACGAAACGATTTTATTGGACTTTGTATATAACGTATATAGAAATTATTTTTCGGGATATTTATTCTTTGTACATAGAGAACGGTCACTTCTACATTTGTGCACATATAGTTTTTTGGTAAAGAC
>JABJVR010000077.1:11593662-11605915 GCA_025773905.1 Chitala chitala
ATATATACACACACACACACATTCAATTATATACATATATACGGATATTGAATGCATCGGACATATATCGGCTGTGTCACAACCTCAACAAACAAAAAAATGTAAATGTCACACGCAGGATGTAAATACGTAAATGACCACAATTTCACATATTTACCACAATATCATACCAAATAATTCATATACATGGATACACCGCACAGCATGCACTTGCACAGAGCATCTCTTCTTTCCGCTATACTTACAATATCCAAACGGCGAGACTCTCTCCCCTCCAAATTTGTTTTATTGGAACCTCTCTGTGTCTCTCGCTCTCTTTTTTCCTCTGCTATAGGCTTGTTTTTAAAAGGACAGTTGAATTTCACGTCAGACACAGGGAGACCATGTCTGCGATTATCCTGACGAATACATATCTATTCTGCAACCTCTGCATTAATTATTTAATGAATCACGTGACCACGAGGGGGATGGGGGTCTTCACTGCTCTCGCTCGCGGGACCACATTGACCCAACAGTAGTGCTCAAAGCATTGATTTAAAATAATAATAATAAAACTAAGATAGTTACATGTTAATGTATGTTTAGTTCGGTCTTATTCACATGAATATATATATAATAAATAAATGTACTGACAACCGACAGGTAGCTCTAATTTACTAATCTTACGAAAATATTTCTTCGCCTTATTAATTTAATAAAAAAAATAACCTAAAAAAAAAAACTAGATTTCCGAATGACTTTGACCAAAATACGCACGATAAGTTAAACATGAAACATGCACAGCTTCTTACATTATAAATGAACTAATGAAGTAGGCTATATTTGGAGATCGACTTTTATTCTAAACCTCTACTAATAAATTCATTTTTGTCACCAACACGAACAAGATTTTTTTTCAATAATGGTTAATCATCAGACAGAATATTATTCCGAAAAATATTATTTAAAATTGTGATTACAGCTCCATTATATTTCTATTATTATTATTATTATTATTATTATTATTATTATTATTGGTCAGAACATAAAGGTTCACTTAACAACTCCCGTTTTGTTTTGCTTTGGAAAGCAGGTGACATTTAAAGGTTTTTAATAACATTGGACACGTGAATTTTCCGGTGAAGTTAAGAAACTGCATTCGTTTTCACACCTTGCTATATGCACCTTTCCGAGAAAAATAAAAAGTAAGTAATAAATAGTATTTTCTTAAAGTGACAATAGGGTTAGAGAGAGCACTGGGAAACAAAGGGCAGAACTGTACTACTCCTGTGGCGTGTGTAGTTAAGCCCTGCCACCTCAAACAAAAGAGCTGAGGAAGAACTGGAGAAGAAGCACATATACAGGAGGCCGGCTAAACTGAATGCTCACAGATTTGGTACATTTTGCTAACATTTTAAGAAAATGTTTCTTCTTCATTGAGCAATGGACTATCATTTATAAGATGACATACCTATTAGGTCAGCTTAATCACAGTTATACCAAGTCCATGAAAAAAAGTTACAGGAATATTCGTGATATTTTCAAGTATTTCAATTACCGTGATCTCATTATTTTAGAAGTAACAGACAAGTTAAAGGTTTAGGAAAATGCCAGCTTGTGGTTTGTAATGAATTTTTCGATTTAAAAAAAAAAATATATATATATATATATATATGCATAAAATGTTTTGTTTATATGAAACCTATATACTATTATATAATCTTCAAGTCTTTAAATGTAAAACAGAAAAGTCATTGTATATTTATACAGAGACGTGCAAAATTTAATTATGAGCACTAAAATACAAAACGAACAGATCAGTCAGCTTCAGCGGTTTCTCTTAGTCATTATTGTTGGTGCTCATTTGATGATAGTCTTTTGCTTTGATTATGTAATTCTATTAATATTACTACTAGTGATTAAAAATTATTCCTAAAAGTAATATTAACCTAAAACATTAACATATCTGATTCACTAAAATAAGATATCTGTAGACCGCTACAGGCATGAGTTCGCTTATACAAACATTGAATTTACTACAGTGTTAGTTTATATAAGAGGATTGATTTACAGAGCTGAATATTAGCGCTTTCATTGGGGATCATAAATCTGTCAAAGATACTGTACTGGGGCTTGAAATCTATTTAAAGTAACAGCGTCCGGGAGCTGCACTGTTTGTGCATTTCGACCTACGGAGAAGTCGTTTGCCTGTTCCGGCAATCTGTGCCATTTCATTTTAAATATTTTAATTCATTTCCCCTTAAAAAGCCATAGCCATAAAAGGGGTCATCCAGACATAATAAATCCCGAAGAGAAAGAAGACGGATTTAAATAAATGTAAACAAACAAATTGATTTTTGTATTGTTTTGTTTGATAACCACGGGCATCATCTTACATAATTTTCTTTAAAATCTCTTGCTATAAATCTATACATTATATATATATATATATATATATATACACACACACGTTATCTACAGTTACTGCTTTCAGAAAAGCCAAGTCTGAAAGAGAAATTGCAGCCTGATTTCACCTCCTTGAATTTCCATAATATATCAAACATAAATAATGAATTGTTGTTGTGAAACATTACAGGTTAACTGAAAAATATTTTCTTTACTATATTATTAAACAATGTAAACAGTCATAATAAACCAAGAGTGTTTTCTGCTCAAAAGTTAAGTCCGCAAACACTACAATTGCCTCCTTGTTTGTACATACGGGTTTTGGAAGCTATACTTTAAAGGGGTTTATTTTTTATAAATTAGAGATATAATCGAACATCGGCAGAAAACCACAGCAAACCGCAGCAAACCACAATTACAAGAGCACGTCAGTCAAGCTTGTGTTCGCTAAAGAGGACTTTCTCACTCCTAAAGACGCAAAGAGCTTCCTGCCAAAGTCTCCCGTTCCCATGTGATGAAAATCAACCACAATAAGACAGTCAGCCAACATAGTTCTAAGATGCTATTTTGTTTAACGCACGTAACATCTGAAATATAACAACGTATTTTAATGTTATAGCGTGTTTTAGCATATAGTTATAGCAATATAGCATAGTATGTTATAATGTTTCTTATCGCATTAAAGCGATGTACTGAAGATAATCAGGAAAAACAGAAGTTTCTGAGGATCTTAATTCCTGCACAAAAAGTAAAGTACCCCACTTGTGGTTTTCGAGGCCTGTGATAGCATCTACATATTGTGCTGAGTACACCAGGTTTACGCGAAATGTCACATGCAGATCCAGCCCCCGCGGCTGCACCGCTCTGACTGCGTTGTTATGAGTAACTGGCTTCTGGTTTATGTTGAGAATGTAACACCAAGCGGTGTCCAGTCTGAAAGAGGTCAAGGGTTCTAGGAGGTCAGTCTGTGACTTCACAACGGACCTAATGGCTTAGAAAACGTGTCCCCTCGTTGAACCCAACTTGACCAATTCTGCTATTTGTTCCTTGCATCGATTTTCTTCCTCACTTTTCTTATTTGGTACCATCACAAGCACTTTTCCGTTTATTGGTTATAATGCTCAATAACGTGACAATACTGTAAAATGTAAAGTAAAAAACGTTGGCATGACACACAAACATTTGTTGAAATACCCAGAAGAACGTTCACCTCACAAAGCTTACAATTTACAGCTGAGTTTTTGCAAGAATTGTGTTACTAACTCAAATAATACTAAAATAAATCACGATTTCCAATTGATTTACTTTGCCCAATTTGCTCAACGTTAACAAAAACACCTTTTAAAGTGTATTAAAATGTTGAAAGTCCTCAATACGTAAATCTTCCAATTACATTAATGTTTATCTAGCCTATGACAAACATATATTTCACGTAAAATATTTAAAATGACAGAAAGCAAGGTAACACACTCGGCCTAGCCTTGTACTGAAAACACTACTCATCTTTGCGCTGAAAAATAATCTCTACGAAGTGTCACTGAATTCAAAATATATAGAAGCACAGACCTGAGAAACAACACATTGTTCCTCTTCCGTTTTACAGGTACACAACAGCTAGGCTACAAAAGTCTTTATCAAAGCAACCATAAAACTTCAACAATCAGCATCAACAAATGCGCTTCTGGTACCCGACTGTGAGAGAAGGGCAATAAAACAATAAAATTTAACAGTGAAAGAACACTGACTTTTTACCTGTTTTGATCCCATCTTCTTCTTTGCGAAAAGTCCCGCTTCTTAAAATGTATGATGATTTTCTTAAATACGGTAATATTTTTGTCGTTAAAAAAAGGAAGAAAGAAAAAAGGAAGAATCTTCAAGTGTCCTCCAAGAACTCTCCCCCTCCCGGCAGAAGGTCCGTACAGATCTGCTGCTGAATAACAATAGAAGAGAATGAGTATTTAAAGAAAAGAAGTGATTAATGATTTTCTGTATAATTCTCGCATTTTTCTTAGCGTCTGTCTACAAATAATGGCTGTGAACTTTGAGCTCCTTTTAAATCTGTTCGCTCTCATTCATCTGACTGATACAGAACCTCCGATGCGCAGATTAGCATTCCAAGGTGCCTACTGCATTTAATTCAACACACAAACTCATATACTGCACAAGTTGCATGACTGTGGAACCTTTATGCCTTGCGTTGTGTGAACAATATCCCGCAGTCGCAAGCCCGTATGTTAAAATATAGTGGGAAGTTTCCATAACCTAAAATGATTACTTATTTACAGAGACAGACGCTAAATAGTGAAATACAAACTATGTAACATGCAATTTAGAAATGTTTTTGAAGCACACAAATCCAACCGGAGTTTTTCTGTTATGTATACATATCTGATTTAAAACAAAACGAAAATAATCAAAGTTAACACGATGTTAACTATTATAAACGTTTTTCGTTAAACAGCAATTAAATAACGTGACAATGGGTTGCAGACATTACAGGATGTTAGGAAGTCAAAGAACACAAACAAAACTATCACACTAGGGGAAAACAGTCACTGCTGCTCGTTTCAAGGACATCACCAGCTATGGATTAATAGGATGTATTCTGTGAGATATGTATTTTTATTTAGCTTTCTAATACAAATAAAGGTTTTTAAAGTTTCCGCGCTACAAAAATCAAATTATTTTCAACTATACAACGTTCCCTAACCCCTGAAATTAAACACCCGTTTTGCCTTAGAAAAAAAGTTGTGGACTTTGTCTATATTGAATATTTACACACTTACATGATCATTAGGAAATTACAGTGAACAGCGAGAAAGAGGAAAAGACACAAAGGGGTAATCACAGCTGTTTCGCAAGTCGTTTTATTCATTCTATGTACAAATATTAGACTGGATACACAGAGTATAAGAAAGGAAAGACTGAATTACATTTATGGAAGAGCATATTTGAGAAAACCAAAGAAGACCGGAATGCACGACAATTATTAAATGAGCAGCCGGCATGACACACGAAGAAAGCATGGCGCGCGTGATCATGAGCGCGTGCAACGCACAAAGTAACAGAAAATAGAAAACCAAGGAGTTTGATGTTCATTCATATACCCACCTTAGTTCTTCATTAGTGTGGACAGATAAACACTTAAATAATATTTGGTTTATACGAAACGAACATTGACCTTGGAAAGTTGTGAGGAAAATCAAATGTAGCGGAAACATAAACACCCACACTTAAGGAAATAACAAAATATATTCGAGGTAATCAAGGAATGAAGTATATCATTTAGTGCTTCTTTCTAGATTAAAATATCTTGAATGAAATTTTGGTTCTTGTATGCCTAAGGTTATTACATATTCTAACGTACTTTCACCGTTTTAGATGTCGTATAATACCTTATTCCATTCAGACATAAACACTTCATAACAAAACTAGGTGCTAACAACATTTGTTTTCAGTCCTGCTTAACCTAACATTTTATGTCAACGATAAAAAGCAATGGCTTACATGTTTTAAATACGGGATGGAAAACAACTTTAAAAACACCTTTTCTTGAACAAACCAAAGATCATTTATAAACCACAATGCTGAACGTCGAAGTAACGGCAGGCCTAAGGTTCATCCTTTGTACTGCAGAGTAAACATGACAAATGAGGCTGAGTTTGACATGATTAAAGATGAAACAACAGATCCATCTTCACAAAATCTGAAAACTACTATCTGCAGCCATTCGCATTAATTGAGGGGAGCTGCATTGAAAAGGGGGTGAAGAAGTAGACAGGCACAGAAGACATTCTATGCCTCCGTTTGTCTTTTTATATAAATAACAGCGACTTCTTGTTTTTTTAAGTATTTTCAGCATCCTGTTATTTCCTTCATTCACCGAAAAATCAAACAGTATACAGTATGCGCCAAAGGCAGAGGTCTAAACTGTGCAGGGGGTTGTGTGCACACAGCTATAGGGTCGATGGCTGTCCACTGGGTCGGTTCTGGGAGTTCCCCAGCACTTGGCTGTTGTTTGAGTTTGCGCTTGAGGACGCAGTTGATCTGATTTTGGTATTGGGCAGCTTGTGGTCCTTTTTCCATTTCATGCGTCGGTTCTGAAACCATATTTTGATTTGACGCTCAGAAAGACACAGCGTGTGTGCAATCTCCACTCTACGTCTCCGGGTCAAATAGCGATTGTAGTGGAACTCCTTTTCCAATTCCAGAACCTGCTGTCTTGTGTAGGCTGTCCGCGACCGCTTTGGTTCCCCTCCTGTATAATTGGGGTTCACTGTGTAGACAACACAAAAGTGTAATGTTTCAACTAGTACGATATTGTTGTTATAATATTTACTCAAATATATTCTCCCGAATAAACAGCTCGCAAATACACTTTAAATATCTGCACGTGTGCCTGTGTCTTAGAGCTAACGACTAGCACAAGAGTGTTACGCTATTTTAAACACTTGAAGATCATGAAATGATAGCCCTGCATAAAGACTACAGGAAAATCGTGATGCTCACTAAACTGGGGTGAAAACGTTCAGGAGTTTTACACAAACGTCACTATTCACACTAACAGGTAACGCTACAAAAGTCACACCGCGCTTTATTTACAACTTGTAACAGCAGTACATAGTATTTAATACAAAGGATCAGCGTAGGAATATTAGTTTTATTGTAATTCGCCATCAAAATTCCAATAAATGAGAGCTCGTGTCTGATCCGAAACATGTTAAAACTGAAGTTATCAAATCATTCTCTTGTCTAAAAACACCTCACCAAAAGGAATTATAAGGATACGATTACAGACTGCAAAGTGCTTGTACAAGGAAGTGCAATAAAAATTTATTGAGGATGTAATTATACTGCCCTGAAAACAACCGATCGTAAATCTCAAGGGCTACTTCACCACGCGCCCAAAGGTTTAACACCAATCAGTTTGTTCTCCACACGAGGTAGAATTATCACGCTGAACCAGAGAAATGGAACTTAGAACCACTTACCAATGTTTACATGGACTTTCTTCATCCATGGGTAAACCACAGGCTCTTTGCATGAACTGGACGAAGAACTGTTTTTTCTGACGGAGTTTTCAACACACGCGGGCGGAGGGCTCGGTGTTACCGAATCGCATTGGTGGCTTTGCTCAGGGAGTGAACTGGGAAGCCCGGCCGGGGGTAGGACGCGACCCCTTGGAGACATCACCATTGTAGATTCCCGGGGACCCTGACAGGAGGAGTACGGAGGTTCGGTACAGCCCGTGCGCTGATGGTACATCGCCTCATGCTGGAAGGCAGAGTCTCGTCTCTGTGTGCTGTAGTAGTCTGGCGAATGGCTGGGTAGGTAATCATTCTGCGAATATTCTTCGCAGGGTGGAAACTTCGGGTCCACATAGTTGGAGTTTATCAAAAAGGAACTCATGGTCATTAATTTCTTTGAATTGCACACAAAACACAAGAAAATTTATTTCTCCCTTTACTCGTTTTCCTGTTTGAGAAAACCCTCCTACTTTCTGTCAAGTGAACAAAGTTAAAATCCATGTGACACGAAGAGCCAATGGCGTGGATCCCTTCGATTCCCGGATAAGGAAATGGGATTAGATGTAGCAGACCTGCAATATCATCTTTGTATAGTTGATGTCGAATATTAGTTATAGGCGTTTTATTATTTTGTCGATTGCTATACGCAAAATAAGCACTAGAGTGGATTGTGCTAATAAATAACGAAATGAAAAGCGGTCCAGGTTTAAGTACATGAAATGCGCTCAGGCGAAACGGGGCTTCAGTTTATACAATGTTAAAAAATACATGCACTGCTCAGTCACTTTTTTATTTGGATAAATTTTGGCTAGTATGTATGAAAATAAATGAAAAGCAATGCAACCTCGTTCAGACTTTGCACATAGTTACTAATAGAACTGGTGGAATAATCTTAAACGTTGGGACAAACCGTGGCAGAGATTAATCTAAGCGTGTTATGGATCAATAGAAAATTCATCAACTAATTCAGGTTACTGAGAGTCCTAAATCACTGTTAGACCTTTGCATTACCAAGCCAGTTTGTTGCAAAATCCAGATAATTGTCCGCTCAAATTTACACACCTTGCATACAACATGTTCACATCAATAGTCCAAATGTCGCAAAATGCATATTTATTCAAAAGACTAAATTCGTGAGAAAAAAAATGGATGTAGTTGTTTTTTCGAAATGTTTAATTTTAACATATACGCCATAAATAAGTACAGTGTATTGACCTATCCTGTTTTTTTATTTTTTCTGCTTATATAAATATAAAAATCATATGAAAAAAAAAATTTAAGCGATATATTAATGGATTATTATGAAAGGCTATGTGTTTAAGATTAATATTTCATATTTTAATGAAAAAGTATGAAATTTAACATTAAAATTATGTTTAGTTATCTCCATATGTTTTAGTGGCGAAGCGTTTATGTCAACTACATACGCCCCTAGGTACGAATTTGTGAACATCTGTCTACTCACACAAATTCGGATCTACAGGGTATATATAGATGACAGCTATTCTCGGCCATCTGAAAGGTTTTGGTCATCCCCGCTCTAGACTGTACTATAAAACTGCACTTGCTATGTATTAGCCTTAACTATAAATTATCCCTTCTCGTTTAACAATATTAATAATCTTTTACAGTTTGACATTCCACTGAAATGCAATGAACTTATACAAAATCTATGTATTGCTCATCAAAATTCATTGTGAACCTCTTAATTGTAATCTACCAATATTTCCACGTTTATTCACGATAACACAATAAATTAGTAACAATGCATTTCATTATAAAGATTCACAAAACCATAGATGTTAAATGGCAGAATTCAACATTTTATATGTATTTTGAGTCCATGAATCGGCATTTGTTTTTTCCCTGGCTGTTACTTTTTGCAACCCCACTTATTAAGAGAGGTATAATAAAACAATAAAATATGCAGACCGGAAGAAATTTGAAACTCACATCTTTAAAGCACGTTACTACAATTTACGAGTTTTACCGATTGCGTCTCATGTAAAACCAACGTATCTCTTAATATGCCCTGAATGCAGTATTTTATGGTACTGACTACACTGAAGAAACAGCAGTAATCTTACATAAAACACGAACACCCGAAAAAGTTCCTACCATTGCTGTGAATCAATGTAAGATTTTTTTTACGTCAGCATAATATATATATATATGAAGCATTACACATCAGGAAATTAAAGGTAATTCAAAACAAGTTTCATAAGGTTAAACTCTAGTATGGAAGACGAGAAGAAAGAAGAAGGTCTTGAATAATTAATAAGGTAATTGTAATCGAGCTCAAATAAATTTGCGCATGCATATTCTAAAGTGTTTAACTTAGTTTACTACACAACAGCGGATTAGATCGGATTTAATCATAATTTCTTAATGGCAACAAAATAAATATTTTTAATATTTATTTTTACTTAATTTTATCAAAAGCATGTGTTTCAATGAACGTAATAAAGAAACGTTATTTATTTCAAAATGGGCCAATAATATATTCTAAATGTCTACGTCTTCTAAATTCAGACGTTAATTTTGCTAGCAGTTAATGTATTTATATAAACAAAACTGTCAATGTGTAGGTGTATAGTTCCATTAACATTTTCCTAACAGAAGAGCGAAGAAATGTGTGAAGGGTGTTTGCCGGATAAACACTTGAAAATCATGTATTACTATATTATTTGTTACAATGTCTGCACTATGTCTTGATTGCAAAAGCCATAAAGAAATTGAAATGATCGAAAAACGTCTGCAAATAGGTGAAATGTTATTAAACTCGTGCACCACGTAATAATAATAATAATAATAATAATAATAATAATAATAAAATACGATCTTTGTAACCACAGCCACATCCATTACCACTATCTTCTCTTGATTGTTTTATTCATTAGTATATCAAATAATAAGACATGGAAATAAAGAGCACCCCTAGCGTTTACAGAAAAAAGTTTACACCCATTACATCGGGCCTTGTCGGACATAATTTTTTTCAAAATCCCAATCATTCTACATTAATCTAAATTAGTATGATAAGAGTACATGTGTATTTTATCAAGGAGTAAATCTCTTGCATTTATTCCCTCGTATACTCTATGACTTCCAGAAATCTGCTTTTGCACATTTTAAAGTGACTCTCAATTTCTATATTATCATGTGATATTTTAGAAATGTTAATCTCCCGCAATAAATGATGTACCTACTGTAAAGCAAATTAAAACTAACGTCTAACGACTTAAATCAAAATTAATCCAGTTTTAATTCGATTATCACAGGGAAATATTGGTCCTTTCGTAGCTGTAAAGACGTGTCTGCTAAGGCATGCACCTGCAGGAGACTTTCGTCATATGCTTTATGATAATGTTGCGTTTACTAGGCTTCAACTTACTTTGCTCCTTTTTCGCCGATTTCTTGTGCAGCCCAAAACAATTCACCTGGTTCCGAACTCCATTTCCACTCGCCCTCAGTATGCGGTCTTCTCCCGTTATTATCTCGCCCTGTCTTTTCTTTCTCACCATCCCGTGAGTCTTTCGTCTTTCCTTTCTCTAGCGCCACAGGTTGAGCCCGTGACCTTTCCGTGATACCTTTAGCAAATCAGCCACCCTCACAGCTTCTCAAAATCTTTTCTCTCGAATAATTGACAACCGCTGTGGACACGTGGAAGTAAGGACGTTGAAAAGCCAAAGAAATAAAAGTAATCGTTAACATACATGTAATCGTAATAACTGTCTTTTCAAATTTTAACTATAAAACACGACAAGGGATCAACTTCTTCCACACAGCGATTGCAGCCGTGCTATTGTCGCTTTAACCTTGTACAAGCGACAAAGAGCGCTCTCTCCCATAGCATATCACGATCTCCCCCAAGACATCTAAACACACAATGCACCGCTACTATTACACTACTATTATGAATGTGACAAACAACCAGGTCCTCCAAAGCATTTTGTTGTGATCTCACGAGTCTTCGTATTAATCTCGTACTTTGGCAGTCTTTGTTAAACAACTAAGCGTGTCGTAACCTTCGGTACATTTTAATATTTGTTAGACAGTATGACCTGAGTTTCACCTCGTCTTAGGGTCTCTCCCACATACAACTTTCTATGGTAATATATGCATAGCTCACTTGGCTATGCTGAATCGTGCCTTGATCGTTATTTTGAAGACAAACGAAGGGGAATTGATTCAATATAGACGCTGGGATGTGAAACGAAGTTAGAATATTTTAAAATTTAATTTATTTTTTAAATGGCCATAAATTTAGCTACATATATAATGAAACATAATTTTTAATTTTAATAAAGTTACATTTAAAAAGAACGAAAAGAAAAACAGTTGAATGAATTTCCTGTATCTGGAAAAAAATTATGTAAACAATGTCTAGAACAACTGTAGCAAGTGTGCGATCTAATATGTAACAGCTGCATACTTGCCCTTCTTTTCTGATTGTCTAAGAAAATGTTATAATAGTTAATATTTGTCAATTTAAGTTAAACCACCAAACACAACGGCAACTAGTGAAATTCCGAAATATGTCCAGCTATTGAAATTTCTGGCGTGTACGTACATTTTTAAAGAAAAGTAATAAATTAATGTAAAACTAAATTTTTTAAATAATCAAAATCGATGAATAAACGCAATTACCTAATTTTCTATTTCCTACGCGATTACAGAGAGTGACACACAGGGCGATGCTCTGCCAGGCAACGGAGCAGGTTCAATAGACAAGAAATTAATTCAGTGACCTCTGCGTGAACCCCATTAGAAAAGTATTTGGTTATCACATGTGTAACTTGTTTCGTACCGTTTCTTTGGATCAGAATTTGCTTTCTTAC
>JABJVR010000077.1:11640793-11657825 GCA_025773905.1 Chitala chitala
ACAACAATCTCCTTTGTTTTCTCTATGTTTAGAGAGAGATTGTTGTTGCAGCACCACCTGGCCAGCTGATACACCTCGTTTCTGTAGTATGTCTCATCGTTGTTGCTGATAAGACGCACCACGGTTGTGTCATCCGCATACTTTATGAAGAGGTTGTTGCTGTACATAGGTGTGCAGTCATGGGTTAGCAGGCTGAGGAGCACGGGACTGAGAACACATCCTTGGGGGACCCCTATGTTCGTTGTGATGGTGCTGGATGAGTTGTTGCTGACCTGAACTGCTTGTGGTCTTCCAGTGAGAAAGTCCAGTAACCAATTGCATAAGGAGGTGTTGAGTTCAAGCTGGTCCAGTTTCTTTGTTAGCTGCTGTGGAATGATGGTGTTAAATGCTGAGCTGAAATCTATGAATGGCATCCTCACGAGTCCTTTGTTTCAAGATGGGAGAGTGCTGAGTGGACTGCGGTGGAGACGGCATTGTCAGTGGACTGGTTGGTCCGGTATACAAACTGGAAGGGGTCCAGGGAGGGGGGGAGGATGGTTTTGATGTGTTGAATGACTACTCGTGTAAAGCACTTCATGACAATAGGAGTCAGTGCAACAGGACAGTAGTCATTAAAACTCGATGGGGATGCTTTCTTGGGGATTGGTATGATTGTGGCTCAGGGAGATATTGAAGATGTCCGTGAGGACATCTTTGAGCTCCTCTGCAGTCCTTCAACACTTGGCCAGGTATGTTGTCTGGACCACCTGCTTTCTGGATGTTGATTCTGGAGAGGGATCTTTTCACAGTGGCTGGAGAAAGACACAGAACCTGTTCATCGAGAGGAGGTGGAGTTTTCTGTGCAGGCATGTTGTTGCATATGTCAAAGCTTGCAAAGTTACTGAGGTCATTTAGCAGAGTGATGTCACTGTTACAGGTCTGTGGTGGGGGTTTGTAGTCTGTGAGGATCTGGATTCCCCGCCACTGGTTCCTTGTGTCTCTGCTGTCATTGAAGTTCCTTGTTATCCTCCTGGCATACATTTTTTTGGCATTTCTGATGCTTCGGGACAGGTTGGCTCTGGCTGTTTTCAGGTCGTCAGCGTCACCAGCTCTGAAGGCAGCATTTTGTGCCTTCAGTAGGTTGTGGACCTCTCCTGTCAGCCATGGCTTCTGATTTGCCCGTGTGGTGATGGTCTTTGTTACGGTTACCTCATCAATGCAGTTGGTGGTGTAAGCAATGACTGTTTCAGAATATCCTTGGATGTCAGTGTGATAGTTGTCAGTGGCTGCCTGCTTAAACATGTCCCAGTCTGTGGTGGCAAAGCAGTCCTGAAGTGCTGATAAGGCACTTTCTGGCCATACACGTATCTGTTTTTTAACTGGTTTTGTGACTTTTACCCTTGGTCTGTATGCTGGCATTAGCATAATAGCATAGATTTAAATCTATGATTTCAAATTGTGTCTACTCTGTTGTACAGTATTATTGTATCTCTGTGATTGTCATCCTTCTCTTGTATTGTATGACTGTTGTCTCTATTGCATTTTATTCATTATTGTATTTTATTTATTATTATTATTGTTGTTGTTGTTTTTGTTGTTGTCATAAATTAAAATTTCTTAGTTTAAAGTATCTGCTGGAATGATGAGGGATTAATGCCTAGTAATGAATTCACTCTGGAAATATCTTTATGACCGGTAATAGAAAAGAAAAAAAAACTGACACATTTGGAGTTTGTCTGGCTGATGTAGACGCTGCAATACTGATAATGAAGACATAGACTCAGGGACAATAAATTATTTTAAACAAATGTAGTTACACAAAAAGCAACAGCATATGTATATTAACATAATGTATGTTTAACATTTGCCGGTAACAGTTTTTGCACTTGTTATATTGGCTAGCAGGGTTTGTTGGCCTGAAAGGGACCCAGGCAGCATGCATGTTGTAATCACCCAAAAGACACTCATACAGGGGAAACGGGGGAAGGGTCTCCATGCTCACTTGCACACACACTGACGGTGATACAACTATTTACAAGGTGCTTCTGAGAAATGCAAATGAGATCGTCCCTTCCCACAGCAACACCGAAATGTAATGCCCGGAATCACAATACTGACGCCAGTAGTCAGTCTGTCATCTTCCATACCGTTTCTGCTGTTAAGGGTCGCAGGGAAGCCTGGAGCCCATCCCAAAACACATAGGGTGCAGGGCAGGGGACACCCAGGGCGGGGTGCCAACCCACCACAGGGCACACTCACTCTCACACACACACACACACACACACACACACACACACACGATGCCAGTAGTGAACTAATTAATTAATTGATTTTTTAATATTAATTGCTTGTATGGGTAAAACTGCTCATGCTGGGGCTATAGCCTTCACATTCTCACCTACATACGGTATTCTTAGGCACAGCTTCAAGTGGTATTGTGCAGGGCCCACAGACGTTGTGCGCATGCGTTAACGATCGATCAAATCCTCGTTATGATGCCAGCATGGCCAGTGACAGAAAAGGAGTATTGTGTCGTGTTACAACAGAAGGGAACCTCAACCTATAAATTTGAGTCACCGTGTGGTTGTCGTACTAAAAAAATGATAATAATAATAATAATAAAAAACAAATTATGACCTTGGAAACCATCGTTATCAAAATAGGTATTAAACAATGTAAAGACATCGCAAATTTGATGATTTGTTTCTAAACTGACAATCTCTCCTTCACTATTGTCCTTAAACTGTGAACGACAGAGCAGTCTGAGTCAGAAGTCCAAAGCGCCAGGCACTGTTATGGATGTGTTATCTGAGTAACCAAAAACAGCACAGGACTGCTAGAGCATCGAACATCTGTGTCCATAGCGCACTATTAAAAGTAGAGAGAGGGCAAATTTGCCTCTTTCAGCTTCTTGGTCGCGTTGTCAGATTATCGAGTAAATTTTTTCCGGGAGTGTCGCTGTAATTTGAACGGGTATGCTTGCATTTTGGGGGGCATATGATATGAAATATTTTGGGGAGGGGTGGGAAGAAGCCCCACCTAGTACCCCTCTGGATACGGGTTTGCTTTACACCAACAGATTTGAATACTGCAACGTGTAATTCATGTAAGAAAAAAGTTCACATGCCAGTAACACCACCGATCTTATAAAACATGCACAAAGCACCCACGAAGCAGAGCAAAGAAAAGACGCGAGTTATTCAGCCATACCCAGAGACCGAGCAAAGTTTTCTAGGTAAATGGGATTGTATTATGATTACTTGCGGTTTAAATTATTTCATAAATACAATGCGCAGTCAGTGTCCAGAGGTAGCGCGCCAAAATCCAGCTGTTTTTCTTTTTCCTGTTCTGTAAAATGTGAGTTCTACATCTGTGTGTTTTAAGCAGATAAATGTTTGTTAGAAAGGTCAACGTACCGAGTAACTACTGTCTGTAGAACCTTTTTTGACGTGATAGGTTCAAAATACTAATTAGGTGCAGTACTGTTGCGTAGTTTAAGATAAAAAATATCGTTGGTAATTGTATAAAATAGTACTATACGAAAACAGACTTACAAACGCTTTGAAACGCAAGCCTTGATTTAGTAATTTATATTTAAAAAGACAGAAAAGTATTTTACAGTTTAGTAATTAAGTGACCATTCGGTAAACGAATATATCGCCATATATTTCGCTGCAATCGATCATAGTCATTATTTATGAATGTACGTTAGAAAAAAACCATAAAGTACTGAATAGTAATTCGGAACAGACACAGTAAGTACAAAACATTTGGTCCACATACTTAAAAACAACATGCTGTTACTTGGTACATATTCACAGCACAGGCCACTCCGAAATGTACTGCGCGAGGTAAACCGTTTGCAAGCACGTTGATCTTTACTGCTTAAAAACTAAATAACAAGATTGTCACGTGAAGTAATATTTATGGTAATACAACTTGTTTTCTTTCAGATTTTCTTTAGCCATAGTCAGGTCTTCATACATGTATGAAGAAAATCTGAAATTAGTAAAAGTATGTGTTACAAAGTTATTAAATTTACATGGAAAATTGGGGGGAAAGAAAAATATTTAAAGAAAACAGCAAGGAACATGTACCAGCAGGGTTTGAAACATTTCTTTTTAATACTGTACTGTTACCTCTATTTTAAGCAGTAAAGTAAGTGTTTTCTGTAGTTGAACTACCCATACAGCAAGGCTGCTGACAATATAAACAGATTTCTCCCAAATACGCCAGGCTTTACGGTTCGACAGATTTTATCGTTTAAAACATAAATAATGAAAACGGATAAGACCATGTGACCACATCGACGATTTTTTTTTTTCCCTACAAAAATCGATATCGGATCGAAACAAATTTTGGACATCGCCATCTCTAATGTGTACTTCTACTTTTCATGGTACCTCGCCTTGTCAGCACTGTGTCCCTGCTAGCTTTAATCTAGCATCGCCACTTTCCTTACTCGAGTGGTTAATCACAGATCAGAACATCATTACTAGTGCTTTTCAATCAAAACTAAACCTCGGCCTTCTGTTTACACTTTTCATGTGCGAAATACGAATTAGCTTGGTATATTACCATACATTAGGTTTATGATGCTATGGTGGGTTGTGTTTGACTACGTAATGTTTAAAGTCTCATCATTACTTCTCTATTACCGCGTTCTTCATACGTTGCTTACGCTCAGACTGTCAAGATTACTGCATAAAAATCGCCTCTACCAATAATACACATGCATTTACAAAAATTAGCTTTGTAAAATCATTTTAATGTCATATAGCTTTATTTTAAAAATTATGATCAAATTTAAATGTCATAACACCAACAACAATAAAATTAAACACTGAGAAAACTGTTGAAAGTCAAAATAAATAAATTAACCAAATACTCCTAGGACTCCTAGGGTAAATGGGACTGTATTATGATTACTTGCGGTTTAAAGTATTTCCTAAATACAATGCGCAGTGTCTGTTTGACCCGTTAATGCTAGACAGGCTTGTTCGTTTTCCTTACTCGCTTCCTCGACAGCTTTCAGTAGGCTAATACTGGTTTTCAGCAACAGTATTTAACAAAACTACAAAATGGCCTAGCTGCCCAACCCGAACTTCTTCAACAAAGGTTCGGTGTAGTTTTATAGAAAAGGGATATTGTACTTTTTTTTCTCTTCACGTTCTTGTTGCACAAATGTGTTGCACAATATTTAAAGCATTCCTTATTTATGTTCATTAATATTTTACAATGTTATGCAAATGTGTATTTTTTGTTATGAGAGGTGTTGTACATAGTGGTACAAAATTAGTTTTCACGAAAGAAAAAACCGTTTATATGCTTATTTCTGTATGGAAGAATAATTTCAAGTAAGGTACCTTTTTCTTTTTTAACTTTAGCCACTCTAAGAGGTATTATAAATATATTAAAACAGTTTTCTTAATTTCCTGTTTGCCTTCAATATTTAATTATCGCTTTGCGTGTTTTATGTTTATGTACTTATTTGTTTTGTTTTTCTTGAAGTTAGTGGATCTTTCATCCTACGCGCATTTGTCATCCCAGCCCAGACTACTAATTGTTTACAACGTGTCTCAAGTTCAACTGCAAAGTCAACCTTCTAACAAAAGAATACCCGCAATGCAGACAGCCGGAACAGGGAGGAGGAGGGGTGTTGCGTGGTGTGGGTGGGGAGACCATGCACGTGAACTTGATGGATTTCTCTGACTAAAAAAGAAGTGAAGACTAGCAGCCGGAGGGGCACAATGATTTAACCGACTGACTGATCGTGCTACTAACTGCATCCGGAAGGAATCCCCATCATTTAGCGCGATTCCAAATGTGATAAGAGCATTTTACATGCAGATTTCCAACACAACAAATTATTTATTCTGATAGGATTTAAAAGAATATGGTTTATGTGTATGTGGAACAAAAACAAATGTAAATTTAACTAGAAACTAAAGGAGTAATTGCAATGTTTCCTTTAATGATGATCATAATTACTGAAGAAATAATATTGAATTGTCAAAATAGTAGTATTCATTTGGACGGACACTATGTCAAAACAGAAGCACAGATCATCACAAAACAAAACCTAAAACAAACGTGCCTCTTATCGTAAAACAACCAGTTCAATATCAAGTTAACAAGGACTGAGAAGTAAAATTTGTTTTAATTCGGGATTTCAGTAACAAATTAATAAAGTCACATTATTGGGGAAATAATGTGACTTTGGAGTGCTGCTTATAAATATCAGTATGTTTCTTTGGGTATAGTTAAAATAGTCTACTCAAAAATAAATTAATGAAAAGGCGTAATCAGTTAATGTTCATGTATTCAGATGACAGAGGTTGTTTATACAGTTGAGGGTCAGGTGAAAAATATCAGTTAATAAAAATTTGACCGAATTCAAATAATCGCATAGTTTAAAGAATAACCGAACTGCTTGATTTGATATTCCGTAAGTAAAAATCTGTAGCAACAACTGATACTCAGGCGTTTGACTTAAAAAAATAAATCAATAAAATTAAAAAACGACAAAAAAAAAAATAGGCAATCCATTGCTTAGTGACTTTCTTATTACGACAAAAAACTGTAATATTATAAATATACGGCACTAGTGTTGACTAACATTGTACGTCATCACGTTCTGTGTTTTCTTTTTTGTCCGTCCGTAGGTACATACTTCCATCCAACCACCCATCACCAAACCGCTTATTCTGTACGGGGTCACGGCTACTTTTTAATGTTCTTTTTTAATGAATATCCCGCTGGCAAAGTCCAGACATGAAAAACAAAGGCGTACCTTCACTGTAATGGTTTTGTAAACCATTGCGCTGTATTTCGCAAATCCTTACCTGTAACTGAACACTGCATAAATGGTGTTTAATTTTTAGTACATAGCTAGTATTTAGTATATGTATTATTCAACGTATAATACAAAAGTAATAGCAACAGACATTGTGCAAGTTGGATTCAGACCGATGTAACATTTAAGTGACAGTAAGTTTATAAATTTATTGAGTCTTCTTGAACTTTTTGGATGGGAACATGTTGTGGGTGTTGTAAGAGGGTTATGCAGTAAATCATCCACCAACATTCTACAAAAAAGTCGGATGTTACTGCTTGTTTCCATACGATTTTTCTTTTGAAATGGGTTTTATTTTGTTAATACGTATTCCACGTTGCATTTTGTAACTGTTATTCTAATTTTCAGTTTAGATTAAACCGAATTGAAAAACATATTAAAATATTAAGACATTAAACGTCAGAATTATGACTGATAATGTAACGGTTTATTTGATATGCATGTCAGCTAGTTCTGCAGGCGATGCATACATTACTGTTTGTGGCTAAAGGGGAGTCAAGGTCATCGCTTACCGTCTGCGCATGCTACGGTGAAGGTCAAAGTCAAGAAGCTCCCTGTATTTTTGCCTGTTTTAAACTTAGTGTCTTCGTGCGGCACTGAGGACAGGGATTAGGGAAAGGCCAAAAAAGCCTTTTTGTTAAATGTGAAACAACGATAGTAATTTTGCTAACGTGTGTATTTCAATTTAATCAGGATTATAGTGATTGTACATTTCATTTTACTGGTCTTAATTTGAAAAGACAGCATATGGAGACAGATTATGTACTGTAGTTATTTTCCGATGTTTTTATTCAGAGAGACAAAAAAAAATACAGTACAATGTGTCAGGCGTTGTACAATAAAGACTTATTTAAAAGCTATCATGCCCATTAAGTATGAATGAACTACTACTTTATAAAAATTCGAAAAGTGACATATAAGGCGTTTTCAAATCATTACTGTTTTAAGGAAAAGACAAATAGGCCTACAGTTTATAATTACTCACAACCACATATCAAATCAAATGTTAAATCATTGTCTGTCGTACAGGTTACACGATACAAAGCTGGCGTGCTAGCAAAAACTGACATTAGTATTTGCCTAAACATAAAAATCTAAACGGAAAACGATTACAGTTTAAAATACGCGCTATCCATATGCATAATGATAAACCTGATACCATATCTTTATAATAACGATGCAGAAAAGAAAGCTTCCATAAGTAAGATTTTGAAAGTTCACCGAAATGATAAAATGAACATTTAACATAACTTCGGAATAAATGCAAATATACATAAGTACTAATACGAACAATATCCATCATGCTTTCTTTTCGGAGAAAGTTCATTTGAAAGATACCATTTTATACAGTCGTAGAGGAAACATACCCAACAGAAAGACCCACGGCACACCGCATAAAATCACAATAACAAAACCTTTGGCATATGTTTAATGGAAAGGTAATTAAAAAACACTGTACAATCGTTTCCGATAATGTACGTACTTATGGATATACGTCATTTCGAAGATTTCTCAGGCAAGAAGCACAATCCAAATAAAAAAAAACGGAAGTTGAATGAAGAATGTTAAACACGATTATGGAGTAACGTTCTTCACCTTTGCAACGAACTTTTTTTCCTTTACCCTCCTATTTTGAAACCAAATAGTTATTTGTCTCTCGGATAAATTGGTTGCTGCAGAAATTTTTCTCCTTTTGTCTTTCGTTATGAATTTGTTTGCTGCATATTCCCTTTCCAGTTCTTTCAGTTGAGTCTTGGTATAGGGTATCCTTTTCTTCCTACCACGGCGAAAGGAACCGCCGTCTTGTTGGTGGGCCACTACGTCTGCGAATAATACCAACGATGTTTTTATTTTGATACGTTTCTATTGTCATGTACATTAAAAAATGAAAGCTTAATTTATATTTTCTGTAATTGCATTAGCCTTTTTTCTGATGGAAAACGAGAAATTACAACATGAAAACAAACATTTATGAAACGTATATATCGTTTTGAGAAATTCTCATTGTCAATTTAAATTATGAAATAAAAATAAAATTACGATATTAAAACTATTGCTACGTAAGCGACTGTAATACAACACAAAGCCATTGCATTGCTTCTGCGAGGATATATTGTATTGATTTCGTTAAATGTATTTATTATATTCGTGAAATTGCTTGCAGCAGACGTTTTACCTGCTAATGCAGACTTCCAGATGTGTTCTGTCTGGTTCTGGTCTTTGGAGCAGTACATTGGACTGCTCCACTGGTTAGTCAGCGCCCACGGCTGAAAGCTGTCCATCGGCAGAAGACTGTCGTGCCGTGGTTCTCCTGGGCCAATTGTTTGCACCACTGAAACGTCCAGGTAGCTCGCCATCGGCTGGTAAGGGTTGGCGTAACCGTGGTAAAACGCAAACTCTTTTGCTCTGCTCGAAAATTCTTCGGATGGGACCGAAGCGTCCATGTACTTTTCTGCTGCTGAGTAACTGGTCAGGGCGCCGGACTGGGTACAAGATTTTAGGGATCCTCTGCCCATTCTGCAGGAATAATAACCGTTACCGAAATACCCATAAGGAAGACTACTTGAGGAACCTTGAGGACCTGACTGACACGGGGAACACTGTTTGGCAGATTCCCCGGATCCAGATGCAGACATTTCCATAGGGTAGCTGGAAGTGTGTACAAGACTAGAGGGATGACTTCCCAAGGCAGAGTGAGCCATCAGATTTCTGCACTGGCTGGTTGCGAAATTGCCCGCACCGACCAAACCCTCCATGTTCTTGTTCAGCTCATCCAAGTTGTTTTCGTATACAAACATAACTGTGTCCGCCCAACGAGGATCCAGAACCAAGGAAGTGGTCATATCACTCACACCTTCAAAAAAGGATTTCTCATTCAAAGGCAGAAATCTTAAGAAGGACTGTCGATTACATCTAAAGACATTACTTGACGCAGGGAATCGATTCGTAACAGTAAACCTCTATTGGCTGGGAACTGACCACGTGATTTGCAAAATGTAACCTTGTGGGAGTCTGTCAAAAAATTACTTTGCATTCTGCTGGTGACGCCTGTGTGGTTTTTAAATACACATTATTTTACGTACTAAAATTTTGTTTTGGTTTGTACATTGTGTGTTAAATACCTCAGAAGATGCACACAATCTTTTAATTTTCAGTCATGAATAAAACAATTCCAAAATATTACATGGGTGCAAATATTTAAGGTTGATATCAAAAGCAGAAATAAAGTCGTTTAATTACGATATTTGTCACAGACATTGAGGAGGATGTAAATAAATAGTTTTTTTACAGCGACTGGAAACTTGTGTGCTGTAATAGCGCATGTTAAATTCTTATACGAACTATATATACATATATATTTATATATATACATGAAATCAAAAAGACAAAATGAAATGTTTGTCATGTTCAAATGCCCGCGTATGTACAAATAAATACATGATTCATTATTATTATACCCGCTTTAGATTAAACATCAGTCATGACTTTGATGTCAAGAAATAACCTGAGCAACATATCTAACACTAAAACGCTACTGTTTTACTGCAAAATCTTCACTCAGTCTATTACAGTAATTACAGTACCAATTTTAATAAAAGATACAAGTTACGCAGACAATAATTAAGTTATCAGAAATTAATAACCACAACAAAATAATGCTTCAAATTTAAATTTCATTTGAAAACGTTGTTCTTCGAGTATTTCAGTTAATTTCTGTTTGTGATAGAAACTTCAAACATCCCGTTATCTGCTGTGTGTTTGTAAAGTGAGGAAATGTTCTATATTGATGTGGCAAAGGTTTTTGCCACATATTTAATACAAATATTTTTAATGAGAAATAGAAATAAATGGCAAATCACATTTAAACTGCCCAAAAACAAACAACAAATAAAAAAATTTAATTTTATATTCCACGAATCAGCTCAAGGCCACTTTTACCAGCATGCTGAAAACAAGCGTATTAAAATATTCTTGAATTTGTCTTGAATCCATCCATTTAAGACACCCGCATATTCAGGTTTGGTCTTTGTGATCTAGACCCCGTCTCGCACAGCAAGAATGAACGTAATTAGCCATACAAAATCCGAAAATCACACTTAATTTCATACCAAGTTGTTAAATTAAATAGTTTTAAAACAACATTAACGCCATTGCAAAGCTTTATTTGAAGTTAGAAATGTATACATATAACCAAAGTTCTTTTTTGGTATTTCCAGTTTTTAAAAAATCTTAATTAAAACAGTGCTGTGGATGTAACATCATTTAGCGTGTGAATATATTGTCTTACTATCGGTTGTTGGGTTCATTCATTTATAGTGACAAAGCTACAAGCGTAAGAACACAGTCAGTACGACTGATATCTGTGCGTGTGTGTGCGGGGGAAGGGAGGTAAAGAGGCTCCATTCTGGTAGAGAGACTGCATGACCACCCACCTCCCATCTTCGCAGCGTTTTTACATACAGGTCAGACACAGCCCCGGAGGTCAAGGCCAAGTTTAAAGTTAAAAAGTCTAGCCACTTAATAGGTGTAGTCAGGAACAGCACAGACCAGACAGACAGCGGTCCGGTTTATCGTGTACACTTTATACGCACACCAGATCGGCACTGAAGCATATATAGCACAGTCATATACGTCTATGCATATATATATATATTATATGCATAGACGTATATGACTGTGCTATATATGACTGTGCTATATATATATTTTTTTTTTTTTTTCTTCATTTTGAAGATATTATAAATATTTGCTATATTCTCGACAATTCAGAATAAACATAACATCATTATTAAAATATTTAACACAATATATTTTAATTTTCTTATAGGTTACTAAATTTTCTGATTGATTAAGACAAGTGACTCAAAAATTTGATGAATGTTAGTTTCATCAAACCTGTAAAAACGGTGTTTTTGTGTGATTGTTATAACTGAACGCTAGATGCAATTAAACGAAATATATGTCGATATTTCATCATAACTAACAAAATAAGTGTAACCGCATTTCGTGTATAGTCAGACATTTTAATAATGGTCCGTTTGAATGGCTGTGGTTATTTGCTGTCATTATTACGAATTACCCAACAGTGAATTATTATATAAGAAATAAGGGTTTATATTTCTAGTCAGAAGTTGTCTACATATGTCTGCAACAGATGTCTTAAGAAGAGAAGGCTTGTGGAAAAATGTTCCACAAGCTCGAGGTTTTATTTTAATTAAAACTGCCTGACCAAAACGATTTAACTGTATATAACATGTCCGTGGACGCATGTTTTATCCTAAATTTGGTTTAAAATTTGTTTTAACTCAAACAAGCGAACATTTTGGATTATAAGTAAAACAATGTACGCTGGCGACGAGAGTGCTGAACATGTCTAAAACAGAAATAGTTTAAATTGAGAAAACCATTGCAAGGAAGTATAGGACAGTTTGAAAAAAAAAAGTGTATGTAAACTATGTAATCTGTAAGTATTTCTGACTGCTAAAACACTTTTTTCCTGGCAGGAATATGAAAGACAATATTATAATGTGAATGAATATGAGTGAATTTGAATTTTTAAGTAATACCCTGGTTGAAACTATGATGAATATATGGACAGAAATCACCTTCAGAAGTAATAATCAGTCAAATAATCAGTGTACAACAATTTAATCTCAAAATGAACGATAAAATTAAATCCCCTAGAACAAAACAATTTAAACGCTAGTCTGGATCCATACGCGATCCACAGAACCACATTTTAGCATAATAAACTATAAATTGCTTAAAAAGTATATTCATCGTAAGCGATATTTTTACATGCAAAAATAGTTATGCTAATAATGAAGCAATACTAATAATATAAAATATAAAAAGAATGAACGGATAATGCAAATTATCTCAATATTAAATATACTGGTAAATAAATTACCGTTCCGAAAATAATGTTTGTTGTCTAAAATACAAAATAAGAAGAAGAATATGAAATAATTTTCATACCATATTGAAATTTTTCTAAAATGTTATAACATCTGCAATAATCATCGTAAAATAAACTATGATTAAACTAACACTTGAGTTTAGGTGAATTACTTCATTATCCACCTGACAAGTCATTCGTCTAACACAAAAAAAAAAAAAACTGCCATGTTTACTTTTGATATGCATAAAAAACACATTGCCTTGCGTTGCATTTGAAAAGTATTTTAGAATAGAGTTTATTTATATGTTAAAGAACAAATTGTGGAAATATGTACTAAGTATGGCATGTATACACGTCTGTACTTTTTTCAAGGTTACGTGAAAATGAGCAGTTTGTGGTTTTGTTTGGTGGTGTGTTTATAATGGCAAATTAAGTAAGACCTACTAATTAAAGACTGGTAAATTAAATAATCGGGCAAAGAATGTAATAAAAAGAAACATAATTAACAATGTCTGTTTGATTACCAGCTAGAACGTAACTAAGAAATGACATCACGTGACATCACCATGCAGCTGACAAAACACTGCAGCATGGGAGTTAGGAGCAGAGGAGCTGATGTGGACACTCATTGGTAGTTATGAATGCTGTTATGGTATTAGCTGTCTACACTGAAAATAACATCCCTTTGTAAGCTTGTGTTTCCTCTGTCTGCCAATTAAAGTAATCAGCATTCACACATCTTCATCACTCTTCTTCTTTCATGCCCCATTGATGCCCATGGTGGACACCATCTAGGCAGGACTCCACATCAAAGCAGGACTCCATAGCATCTTGGATGTGACCCTACATCCAAGAGGATGTACCAGCCTAGTGAGATCTGAGTGAATAACTCAGCGTGTTTATGTTCCTGTGTAATCTTTATTGTTGAAGATGAAGGGTTAATTTCAGTTTAATTCAATTCATTTCATTTTTATACTGTGCCTTTCACAACAATGATGGTTTAAAGCTTGTTAAAGCCAGACAATAGAGCAGAGGTACCAATAACTCCACAGTCTGGGGAAAAAACTTTGGGGGTTCAAGGTCGATTGGCTGTCTGAACCCCTACAACATGCCAGCATTATACAATTCAAAATAATAATAAAGATCTATTTGAAATCCGTCCATTTGTCAGGTCTAGGTATAGATAACTGTAGGCTAACAAGGCCCCTTGGGTAAAACCCATGTTGCAATACTTTTTTAGATCTTACAGATGTGAGACTGACTTGTAGGTCTTACTGTAGCATCTGGTGTCTGGAATAAAAGAACCAAGGCAGGATCTCATTGTGAGGTACTGCAAACCAAACTCATTTTACTGGCCAGCTGCCCTTCAAAGAACATTTCACTATCAGCAAAGCAAGGATCACAGAGAATCATAAACAAGTGGAGTTAAGCACTAAAACTGGACACGCATTCACTGTTTGGATACACTAAGCAAAATGAGGCTACACTGAAGAACTAGCTATCGTCATCAGGTTATAAGGTATGTAAATTTATGCTAACATGTACACCTTCTGTAGCTGTTTGGTATGTAATCAAATCAATTCATAATGCATTTTGTAAGTTGTAGTGAAATGTTTTGAATAAATGTACTGAGTGTGAATAGTATGGAATAACTAGAATGGAATGAAATGTCCATGTATTTGATACTTGTTTTTAGAGACATATCAGGATACAAAAATGGAATTTTGTAACACCCTTGCATCAGTGTAAAAGCTGCAATAATTATTACAGTCCATTCTGTGACTCAGGTGCATTTAATCTTGCTCAACATAAAAGCAGGGTGAACATAAATAGCTGTCTTGATCTTAATCATTGTAACACAATATTCACAATATTGCACTGCAATAAAAGTCTATTTTTGTTTTGTTTATGTGGCCAACACTGCTAGCCATCATTCCATTATCTGTAAGGAAAAATAACATATACTTCATGATAACAACACACTGTCCAATACAACAACAAAAGTGCCTGAATCAATTATTTTGGCAACACTATCAGCCTCCACGGCAACTGTAACCCTACATGAGTCTCTGCTCCACTGTGACCCCTACATGAGTCTCCACTGCAACTGTAACCCTACATGAGTCTCTGCTCCACTACGACCCCTGCATGAGTCACCACTGCAATTATAACTTACACGAGTCTCTGCTCTACTGCAACCCCTGCATGACTCTCCACTGTAACTGTAATCATACACAAATCTCTACTGCAACTGTAACCCTACATGAGTCTCTGCTCCACTGCAACCCCTACAAGAGTTTCTGCTCCACTGCGACCCCTGCATGAGTCTCCACTGTAACTATAACCCTACACAAGGCTCCACTGCAACTGTAACCGTACATGAGTCTCTGCTCCACTGCAATCCCTACATGAGTCACTGCTCCACTGCAACCCCTAAAATATTCTGCTCCACCGCGACCCCTACACGAGTCTCCCCTGCAGCTGTATCCCTACATGAGTCAAGCAGTTTACTGCTGACAGTGAAGTGGCTGGGATGGTTTTGGTTTTTTCACAGTTTAGTTGCCTGGTATTGAAGTTGCCTTGTTTCCCTTGCCTGATGTTTTGGTGCCCAGTTCTTGGTTTGTGTCTGTGTTGAGGCCTTTCCAATGTTCTACTGTAATTTCCGAGTTATTGTCTCATATTGGTTTTGTTTGCTTAGTGTTATTTTTAGGTTTTGCTTTTCTTACTTTCCATTTTCTGTACAGTAAAATCTCTATACCTATGCCTCACTCACCTCAGTGCCTGTCGACATTCATGATAGACACAATGGGCAAAGTATGCTTTGTAGTAGAAAATCTGTGAATATGGTACACTACTGTTTGTTTACAAATTAGTTATATATTTTAAGACTTTTTATGTTATTGGTCAGGCTAACAGACGTTTATATGTGCAAATTTTTACATTTGCAGTAATCTTCCATGCTCAACCCTCACAAATGTGACAGGACGACTGTATTTACAAGTCTAATGACTAGTTAAGTCAATGCATTTTTTACATTATGTGCTTGCTAAAATTTTGCTTGTATTGTTACATTTCAGTAGGTTACATTGAAGAACCACCAAACAGTTTTGGTGGGGAGTTCATCCTGGAAGAGTTTTGGGAAGCTGTATCCAGGGAGATGACTGGTGTAGGATTTGTTGTGTGGACATTATGGTCCTTTCACTGTTTCACATAGGATAATGGAACGTCAGAACTCTGTTAATCTGCTATAGTATGGCAGGGGGATATGGTATGTTTTTTGATCTGTTAATTTGTTTCTCATTAATGATCACTTAACTGCCCCTGATTAAGCATTCTTTGTTATTTTATTCTACTACTTATTATTACAGTTTGAAATTAATGATTACAAAGTCAAAGTCAAAGTGGTTTTATTGTCATTTCAGCCATACACAGTTAGTACAGTACACAGTGAAACGAAATAACGTTCCTCTAGGACCATGGTGCTACATATAACAACATATAGCTGCACAAGATACACATTTCTAAAGTTAACTAACAAGAGACCCTGACTACATAAAGTGCACGAGTGCAAAAGATGTGCAAACAGAGCAAATACATGCCACATGACAAAACGTACAAGACAGACAGTGCGTGGACTAACATGAATTTTAAGGTGCAGCGATGTGTTACAGCACACTGTTACAGCACACTGATGCAGCGTACTAACACAGGGTACTGATACAGCACACTGATACAGCACACTGATGCAGCGTACTGACACAGGGTACTGATACAGCACACTGATGCAACGTACTGACACAGGGTACTGATACAGCACACTGATGCAGCGTACTGACACAGGGTACTGATACAGCACACTGATACAGCACACTGATGCAGCGTACTGACACAGGGTACTGATACAGCACACTGATGCAGCGTACTGACACAGGGTACTGATACAGCACACTGATACAGCACACTGATGCAGCGTACTGACACAGAGTACTGATGCAGCACACTGATACAGCACACTGATGCAGCGTACTGACACAGGGTACTGATACAGCACACTGATGAAGTGTACTGACACAGGGTAGTGAAGGTGTAAATAAGATGGGCTACTTGGCAACCGTAATACAGATATAATAAGTTACTGTGTGCATGTCAGTTTAGTCCTTCAGTGTTGAGAAGCCTGATGGCTTGTGGGAAGAAACTATTTTGCAGTCTTGTTGTGTTGGACCGAATGCTTCTGTACCTTTTTCCTGATGGCAGGAGGGTAAAGACTGTGAGAGATGGTGTTACAGGTTTGATTT
>JABJVR010000077.1:11657925-11671299 GCA_025773905.1 Chitala chitala
ACAACTTTGGAGGTATGCCTAGGATCATTATTATGTAGGAAGATCCATTTGCAACCAAGGATTAGCTTTAATTCTCATTGAGTGTATATATATATATATATATATATATATATGTGTGTGTGTGTGTGTGTGTGTGTGTGTGTGTGTGTTATAACACATAGATGTTACAACAAAACTGGTTCTGTGCATTTAATTCATCCTCTGGGGAAGCAGTGGGTAGCTATAATTCAGCGTCCAGGGAACTAGCAGTATGGGTCTTGCTCAAGGACATACCTGGTGGCTGGGCTAGAATTTGAATCAGGAGAATTTGCATTCCTGCAGGATACCCATTGCAAAGCAGTCCTGTTGCATCATTGGTTGACTCTTCTACTGCTGTTTTATTACATTTATTCACAACACACAGTGAGTTAAAATGAGTACATATATATTTTACAAGAAACACCAGAATAGTCAGAGTATCACAGTTATGACACTTAACATGACATATTACAACAGAATAACATGTGCCATAATAAAAGAAACAACCTACAACTATTACAGTAGCAAAGAAAGTTTAGTGACATACCAAAAACATACACTTGATGTTACACTATACCTTGTTTCCCTCTCAACAGAGCATTATCAATTTTTCCTGTCTTCTTTAGATATGGTCCTTTTAAGTGAAGCTCTGCCTTTCCATTACCCCTTCCAACTTAATTATATCTGAAATACTGGTAGTTACACACATGCAATAGAACACCCCCTCCTTTTTTACCATATTAATTTACAAAGCAAACAATAGTGTAAAACACAACACATTTCAGGGTCTACTACATGTTGACCCACAAGCCACCTTCTGGCTGATGTGTTGAGGTGTTACTTCAGACTTTCCAGATAAGTCTCCTCATTCATGATGCCATCTGTTTAATGAGGGACACCAGTGCCTTTCCCCACTAAATATACCCACAGCATGATTCTGCTTCCCATGCTTCAAATGTATTCAATTTATTTTTATATAGTGCCTTTCACAACAATGTGCATCAAAGGGCTTTACACAAAAAATTGCAGATATTAAAGAATAAATTGTAAGAATTAATACAAATGAAGCCAGACAACAGCAGAGGAGAGGAACCAAAAACTCCACAGTGTGGAGAAAAAAAACCTGTGGGGGCCCAAGGTTGACTGGCTGCCCAGCCCCTTCTGGGCATGCTAACATTACAGAGAGTAGTGGTACTTATAGAGATTTTGAATGTTACTAGTAATATGGTATAAATTACACAATTTAGTCCTCCTTTGCTCCTGGCGCTGAAGCCATTCTCATTGGCCTTCGGTGTCCCTCAGGTGACGCTTCATCCAAGGGGATACATTAGGAGTCAGCAGCTCTAAGAAGGCACCCCGCTCAGTTGGTGCCCAGGCAGGCACCGGCTAATCACATGCACGAGGAGAGAGTTTAGAGAGGGGTTAGTAAATAATATAAACACTAGCAACCCCATAGCTGTATATGTCAATACAACTGTTACAGTTGTATTGACATATACAGCATGCGCCAGCAGAAGTAATTACCGTGAGCTACAGAGACTGTTGTGGGAAGGCTAAATCAAAAAAGTAGGTCTCCAGTCGGGCTTGAAAGACTGAGACAAATTTGGCATCCTGTACGTATCCAGGTAGACTATTCCATAAACTAGGGGCTCTGTAACTAAAAGCTCTAGCACCAATACTTTTATGTACGCGTGGAACAACTAGTAGGCCTGCATTCTGTGATCGAAGAGAGCAGTTTGGAGTGTAAGTGTTAATCAGCTCTGACAGATATACTGATGCCTTGCCTTTAAGTGCCTTATGTGTTAACAAGAGAATTTTGAAATCAGTTCTGTACTTAACAGGGAGCCAGTGGAGTGATGACAGTATTGTATTATGAGCATGACTCTTCTTCTTCCATACATAGTGCTGATCATGGTTCATGGTTCGCTGTAGTGGGTTGTCTTATGACATGGGTAAAATGTACCGATTGACTGTTACTCATTTCTAAGTCACTTTGGACAAAAGCATCTGCTAAATGAATAAATGTAAATGTAAAACATAAATGTAAATGTCCTAATCATCTATTCTGTGCTACAGTTTCCCACGAGCACTCTGCGCAGTCCCCATCCCCTTCCACCATTAATAAAACAAAGGAGATGAATCAGTACTGGTGTCACTCGGTGTGCCCTCATCATCACATTTACACTTCCCTGTACAGAACTGGTGTCACTCGGTGTGCCCTCATCATCACGTTTACACTTCCCTGTACAGAACTGGTGTCATTCGGTGTGCCCTCTTCATTATGTTTACACTGACCTATACAGTACTGGTGACACTCGGTGTGCCCTCTTCATCGTGTTTACACTGGCCTGTACAGTACTGCTGACACTCGGTGTGCCCTCTTCATCATGTTTACACTGGCCTGTACAGTACTGCTGACACTCAGTGTGCCCTCTTCATCATGTTCACACTTGCCTATACAGTACTGGTGACACTTGGTGTGCCCTCTTCATCATGTTTACACTGGCCTGTACAGTACTGGTGTCACTCGGTATGCCCTCTTCATCATGTTTACGCTTGCCTGTACAGTACTGGTGACACTCGGTGTGCCCTCTTCATCATATTTACACTTGCCTGTAGAGTACTGGCATTGCTTGGTGTGCCCTCTTCATCATGTTTATGCTTACCTGTACAGTACGCACTTAATTGGCACACGGTTTAAAAGTTGTGAAATGCATATTTTAGTAATTTTGCATTTAACTTTCTTCCCCTGCTGTTAACATCAGTTAAGTGAATCTGGAAATATCGACTCAGCAGATACAGAGGTCCAACTGTAATGGCTTTGTACTTGGCCAACAAACTGTCAGGCCATGGCAATGAAGTGCATTTTTAATGGTGGATGATGGCACTTTTGTTACTGCTAAAACAGTTCCTTACTTGTTATCTTGAGGTTTTTGTTGAACCTTTTGAGAAAAAGTTCCTTCATCCCTGGGAGTTAATTTGTGCATCCTTCCTGAGCAAAGTCTTTGTTTTAAAGACATATTTTATATAGTTGATTGTAGATTGTAGTTGATGGTACCTTGACTTGTAAGGAGGAACCCAACTCAGTTCAGTATTTTAGCTCAGTTATTCTGATTTCTGTATTGGAAAAAATATATTTATACCTATCAATTATTAATTCTGACAAACACTCAATAATATTCAAAGGCAGCATGTCATGAAGCAATGGAGTTTATTAGTATCTCTGCACAGAGAGGTGGTCAGCGCATGGCAGTGTTGTCCGGCTGCTGCACCGCTAACTCCCGCCAATACTCCCTATATACGCTCTTTCGATGGCTGTTTTAGTTTCACAGTCTGCCATATCTATAATCCATATTGCTTACATCTTATTAGTTCCTGTTTTCTGTTTCTGAGTAGGGAGGGGGTGCGGGCTCAGTCAGTTCGAACCAGTTCTGCAGTTTTCAAAGCATGTGCTAATTCTAACTGTCATCTCTTGCAGCAATCTTAACAACAATCCCATAATGCATCATGTGTTAGGCCTAAGATACACTTATTCAATAGCACATAATTGTTAGTATCATTACGAACATCAATTGCTTATAAATTTCTTTCACAATTTCCACATTGTGTAAACCACAAGAAGGCAGTGACTCTACAGGCCGGCCCTTAAATGCAGCCACAGATATCCCAATTAACCTCTAATTATGCAAATTAGTCAATCAAAAGCTTCTAAAAATAATTACATCAATTTATGGAGTCATCCATATTGTTTACAGACAGTGAACTGGGTGTATGCAAACTTCTGACCCACTAAAATCTGATGTAGTGCATGAAAGGTATAAAAAAATCTATCACTTAACTATTATTTTGAAATAACCTTATATGAAAATCAAGTAGATACTCCAATTCATTTAACGTGAATTATTTGGTAATCTGACAGGTTAAAAAACTGGGTTTTAAAGTTTTTATCAAAGATGTATGCAAACTTATTGTCTCAACTGTATCTTTAAATTGGTTTTCCGAATCAGTGCTTAAGTGATAAAACTATTCAACTTTTTATAGAGTGTCTGCTATGTGCTGACGAACTGGGGGGCTGAGATAGTGGACTGGGGAGTTTTGACCCACCTGGGGAGGGAATAAGCAGACTGGGGAGTATTGATCCACCTGGGGAGTGAATAAGCAGACTGAGGAGTTTTGACCCACCTGGGGAGTGAATAAGCAGACTGGGGAGTATTGATCCACCTGGGGAGTGAGTAAATGAACTGGGGAGTTTTGTGGTATTTCTTTTTTTATGTGTTCATGTCTATATGATCTGCTGCTTGTTGTTTAAAATTTTAAATTTGTGGTTTTACTGCAAACTACTAATTGTTCACTAGTTTTGTTTCACTATAATGTGCATCTATGACCTACTTAAATGCTATATTGAAAATGACTTTAATATATGTAATACTTTTTAACTGAGCCAGTTATTGTGTTCTCCTCTCATTTTTGCATATATTGTAACAGATGCCTGCCTAATGTCTAATGATCTTCTCTGTGCTGGCAGTTTGTTTTTAGGCACATTTTAAATTAATGCAAAATATAGGCAGACACACGCTCAGTCTAAAATTTAAATTGAATTAAAGTGGGTATGGGTTCTGAATCCAAAAAAGGTCAGTAAACAAAAAAATGAAAGTGGACAGCACTCCAGTACTGACGGTTTTATTAATAATAAAACTTTTTAATAAAACCATTGGTACTGAAGTGCTGTACACTTTTATTTTTTTGTTTACATTTTAAATTAACCCATTTAAAAACATATTTCATGTTGTTTCATGGTTATTAAATGTTTATAAACTAATAAAGAATAATTATAGTTTTAATTTCAGTCTGTGATTTTCATTGTTTTTTAAGTACTGCCACTTCAGTCTTTGAAGTAAAAAATTGATTTTATTTTTATAAAGTCACTTTTATGTAATTTATTATTTCTCATTTCACATTGAACAGTTACTAAGGAGAGAAAAAATCCTATTATTTAAAACAACTAGATTTAAAAATATTTTAAATGGTACATTTTTGTACAGTTTCAGTGTATATAGCCACTTTAGCATATAACTGTATAACTTTATCATGTCTAGAATGTTATTTAAGCTTAACACAGTACTCACTTAACACAGTACTCACTTAGCACAGTACTCACTCAGCACAGTACTCACTCAGCACATGCTCCCTTAGCACATTTACCCTCAGTGTGCTCTATTTACATGTATGTGTTTGAAGACAGAAAAAGCTAATCAATATATAATCATTTCAACTGCTGGCTAAAAACATTTCATTTTCCACACTGTCCTGTATCCATTTACATTAATCAAAAAGTGTCTAAATATTTTAATCCTAAACCACGTTATTAAACATTCCTCATTATTCAAAATGAGTGAATGCAAGCCCACTCTAAAAGGTATAGACTGCTTCATCACTGCATCATTGACAGTGTCACATTAAAAGTGGTCATTACAAATCAATGTCAAAAAGTATGTGGACATCTTAAAGAAAACTCATAACGTACATAAAACCTTCTCTGTAAAAACATACAAAAAAAAACTTTAAACACAGAAAGCTGAACAAATTCAAACCTATATCTCAAGAACTTTTAGGGTAGAAATAAAAAAATAATTACATTTACATTTTATTCATTTAGCAGATGCCTTTGTCCAAACCAACTCACAGTGAATAAGAGTACACGTGAATGTCATGAACGAAGTCAAACAGTATCAGAGAATCTAACTAAATGTAAGTGCTGTCCAAAGTGCACACAATTAAGTCAAGCACTTGTCTCAAAGTTATACAAGTACAGTATAAACATATAAATAATTTATACACATATAAATTATTTGTACAAATGTTGGATACAGTGTGTATATTGCTAGTATCTTCAGACAAATATTTTCAGTTCTGATGAGTCTCCAATGAAGAATGGACAGTTTAAAACTACAGCATGCTCAGTATTTGGTCTGATTACTTTTGTTTTGTAAACTATGTGCTGAATTAGTAAATACATTTACTAAGCTAAATAAGATACAATAAAGAGAGTAGGGGGAAAACAAAATGGTAAAATGCATGTCAGAGGGATTCAAAACTATCAAAAATTGAAAACTTTAAAAATATGATCACTCTAATCACGAGAATGGAAAAGTGTGTCAGAGAAGAACAAATTAAGTGCCAAATATTTGGTTCAGTTTAAACGGCTGATTTCCAAAAACCATTAGGATCAAGCATCACCATTTTTCAAAACTGCAATCTCATCAAAATCTACTTTCATGATTTGGTTTTATTTAATCCCAACAAGGGAAGACATTGATCAGGAATCAGGTCCCAGTATCCAAATAATCAAGGTCCAAGTATCACCCCAGAGCCAAAAGCAAAGCACGTATTAAAAAGAACATCTACAGAACACTCAATTAAGTTGTTAACCCAGTATCAGCACGGAATGAATAATGATGTACGTGTGAAATACAAAAGGTAGAGGTGGGGCTACAATTGTGTAGCACTGACTAAAAATCTAAATCCCAAATTAACTCTGACTCTGGAAAACGTTTTCATTACGTTAGATTACAGCTAAGAAACAGCAATTTTAGGACACTGGAAATCTATTTCTGATACATGTTAGAAAATATAAAAGAATATAAACGAGAAATGAAAAGGTAATGTAAAAGTAAAATATAACCTTTATGTAAATACGTTAAATGTTAGTTAACCGTGTTACGGCGTATGAATGTCTTCATCTTATAGTTCCGAAAAGATAATGTGTCACATTTCACTGCTACATTTATGTAAGTATCCTTCGAAATGCAAAACCTTATCAATCGTGTAAACCTGTGCGATGAGCCTAGTTTTCTGAGTTTGTAGTTCAAAGCTCTTCAAATTGTGTACGAAGCTTTTGTCTAGTTAGAAAATACCCTAGTACAGTACTTTTTGAATGATTTAGTCGAAGTAATTTTATTACACTTGCACATTAATCAAAGTGTTACTAATGAAGACGTAAGATTAATGTTCCCTATTAGTACCTATTAGCATCGCTTCTTACCAAACAACGAAACAAAACGTATTTAACTGCAATTTTTATGTAATTATTGGATTTGAAAAATAGGCAACTGTCAAAGTAAAAATACGAAAAGATTGTTTCATTAGTTGTTTACAACATAATTTTCACATATTTTGTGAAAAGATTGTCTGAACAATTAATTAAATTAATCTGTTCTTGTGAAAACGTAAATCGAATGTACATGTTAAAGTACATGGTAGGCGAATTAAATCAATTTATGAAACTTTCGTTTTTACAAAGCTTTCTTTAACCTCGCAATAATTTCTAGATGTAAGTAAGTTTTTAAAACGGTTTCACACCTGTGAACAGAATACAGTTCGGTACAAATTGACATAATTAATTGAAATTTAAGACATTGTATTTTATAGAACAAGCACCGATTTGCGTAGGTGATTATTTTTAAAAGGATCATCTTCAATGTAAAAATGATATAACTGTGACACAACTGAGTTTTCAAAAAAAATCGATTATCAAGATTTTGTTCTAGTAAAATTTATACGTGAAAAAATATATATTAAAAAACTGTTTCAATTTAGTCAGACACTTTATTTTCTTTCGAATAACCAAATAAATAGCTTGAGAAAATTGCACATCTACAAGAACGCCTACACGTAGTTTGATTTTCACGGAAATACGCTTAATTAAATTATTCCAACTCTATCCTAGCGCTTTTGAAATTTCTATTAATATTTCATATTTATAGGAATAAAAACCTATTTTATTCATGAAAATGTTTTTGTAAAACACCGTAAGATGTACACTTTTGCACGTTTTAAATAAATGTTTTTCCCAGTCAGAGTATTATAATACACTTAATTCTCTATTCTCTGTAACTGAAATCTGAATATGTGAAATAAAAACATTGCTCACACAAACTGCTGTGCCTGTTTTCTGTAGCTCGCGACGCAGTGCATTATCTCTATCAGTCCACGTGGTGGTAGCACGCGCTTATATACGCGGGAAACGCCGCCGTAATTACATTCTTATCACGTGTAAGAATATGGAGTCATACTTACAGATATGCACGCAAACGTGACTGTTGTGTTATTATATTACTACTCTAATACATTTATTTCCTTACGCGTCCTCTGTCAATAGATTTTTGACAGCTGGGCATTTAATTTTAACATGATTACACTGCTTGCAGAAAATATTAAAATAAAGTCACAAATCACAATATCTATCATAAAATTAATGTGGTGAAAGTTATATAAAGTGCCCTCTTTTCTTGTTATATCAGTATTTTATTAAACTTAAAGTCATCTTAACGTTTAAACGTATTTATATTACATACAGCTCGTCATACAATCTCAAAAAACCAAATAAAGAAATACTATATGACTAGAAGTTCTTCTAAAAACAGCAATACTAGTTTTAGGAAACTCTAAAATCACATTTTAAATTAAGCATCCTTTACCATTTACACAATCCAATATAAAATGTATGTATTTACCTCAGACTTTAAGTTCTTATACACAGTGAACTGAATATTATGTAGCCTAATTGATATTTAATAGAAAATAAATGAAAACTTAATTTTCTCCAGTTGGTAGATGTCCTTTGATTAACCACAGTTAAGCATTTTGACAAGAATGGGTTACGTCTTTATTCGCGGATTAGCACTTTCTTTCAAACTGATTTGTAACTAAATAGTAAATAAATAGTAACATATAGCACAATTTCTGTGTTTACGGTATATATAGTATGCATCCATCAGCGATTTAACGTGCACTTCGACCAATGGCAGTAACGTGGACGTTGTCTACTCAAGGCATTTAGTAGTTTATCTGCACGAGTAGGATGATCAGAGGAAAATCTTTTTAACGTATATGAAAGCGTGCTTCATTTCCTGTACATTGCGTATATCATCATTTATGCTAAGAAGTCACCAACTCACACGATTGGCCCCTTCCTGTTCGCCTTCCTTCCACCTCCTGCAGTGCTCCTGACCCTCCCCCAGCTCCTTCACTCAACTGAAGGAGGTTATGTGCTCGCATCGTACATATCCTACCTTGCATCTTCTTGCGAGCTTCATTATATTTTATTTGAATTTTACGCCAGACCTCTTGATACCTTGTTAAAATCGTTTAAAATAAAGTTAGACCGTACAATATAATACAAGTATAATGATGTGGAACGTAAGACGGCGTGTATAAAATACATTTATACATATTTAACTGTGACTACATTTATAATAATTAGCACGTCAAGAATAACATTCATGCTAATATAACCTAAAATGTTGATGGCAGTTACAGTAAAACACTGAGTTTAAAAGCAGGTGGCATTCCCAAACAAGAATATTCTATGATGTACTTCGTAAGTGATGTGATTTAATGAATTAAACGTTTTCTGTACAACCACATACATTCCCATTTTAACAAATTTTCTAAATGTTATGTGGAAAACACTGGAAATTGATAGATTTAACTTAGTATACCGTGTGTGACGCATTTCACTATTACAGCCACACAGACTTGCAGTACAGGATTTTGTAACGTGTAACATGTAAAGCATGTTATGCTCTTCATAGACAAAAAACGTGATCCAATGTGGAGTATCAGTAGGCGTCCTCAAAACAATGCACAAATGATGCCAAGAGAAACTGAATTTAGTGCCTTGCAGTGTCTCTTCGCGCACCATAACCAAAACACACATTTGGTATAAAGACTGTCACATGTACGAAATTATTACTTTTTTACATATTTTAAGATTCCACATTTGTAAAACAGTATTAATTTGGTAGTGTCTAGTTGAACTGTAAAATCCAAGACGCCTCGTACCATGGGGTGCTGCAACTCTCAGTTAAAATAATCGCTTTTATTGTTATTTCATTTTGCTCGGTATGTTAGCACTTGTTTTACATAACAGTTTTTCATAATACTCGCTAGTGATTAACTTAACAGAAACGTAGTCTACGAGAAGTTGTAAGTGCATGATTATAAAATTAAATTACTGGGATTTAACGTCAATCTCCCCACCGTTTGAAATCCATATCAAAATTACAGTATCTCGCACACCTTAGTAACACAAAATCATTGTGTATGGTGGGTCCCAAAAACGTGACATAAAGTTTATAAACCTGTCCCTGTACCAACCTGTTGAAAACGTGGTCTTACACACAAAAGTATTCTGGAAAATATTGTCAAACGTTACGTATTTTAATGAGCACGTAAGATTGTTCACGAGTTTGTCCACCTTATCACGTTACGGTAAGGAAAAGAAACCTGAAATGACAGTGCACACAGACTGTGGGATGTCGCGCGCGCACGCACACACACACACACACACACACACACACACACACACCACTACACATGCCCTTCATGCAGAAGGAAGCCATTTCGTCGCTGCCTGTCCCGCAGAAAGGCGCATCCTGCGTCCAGGCCCAAGTGCTGTGAGCACCTCCATCTTGAAGCACCAGAAGCGTGCTTCAGAGCATGAAACAGAAAGGGGACTGAGAACTGTCCCTTCTCTGCAATTCATGTTGTTTGGCTTCCAGATGTAACGGCAATGTTAATATTACCCAACAGAAAACCACGGAGGACGTGGAAGGTGGCGAGATGTTCTGTTTTTGGACGACATTTTCCAGATTACGTGGTACTTTGAGCGCTCCTGTGTTCCTGTACTTAGTCTTACCCAGGGCCTGATCTGGAGCTCTTCGCCATGCATGAAGTGGAAGTAGCCATTTGTGTTTCAGTAAAAGAAAGTGCAAGTGATCAAGGGTGTAAACCCTCAACGGCACTTTGAAACAAAGAAATTTAGGACACATTGTATATTTTGTAACAACTGTATGTAACCTGAATAACGAGGTGTCGTGTTTCACGATAACAATGCTAATTTTAAATTTCACTGGTAATAACACTTGAAAATATGGTCTTACATGTTTTTGTTTTGTTAGCCATTGTAATTCCACCCTTGTATTGTTGTACATGATTATATTAATCACGTTGCAGCATTTTAACCCCTGCTAATGATTTGATTTTTAAAAGCAATATCAGTCTCTTAAGCAGTAAAAGATAAAAATGTTTAATTTTGTCATGTTTCCTTGCGTATCAGGGCAATTAGTAATATATGTATGATAGTGAAAATTCTATTATTAGCACACCTTCGCAGCCATATGATTCGGAATTTGAAATAAAATAGAAGCGCGTTGTTTTTTACGTATGCTAACACTAATGATACGCTGAATAAATGCGTAAACTTTAATATTTGTACTAAATGCCATTGTACAGGGACGCCGGCGCACACACCCATACTCCCATTAGCTTCCCAGGGCCAGCCCCTCTCTCAGCACCCCTACACCACGTGGTTTCCTCTTCGCAAACAAAAAATGGGTATTTTTTTCCAGCTCGTTTTAGAGGCGGTGCCGTCACAAAGCTGAAGGGTTTGTGACAGTGCTGGGTACGACTCGAGGTTTTGGGCAGTGAAAGAGGAACGTTTCGTCTTCTGATCCCGCCATCGTAGTATAACACCACCACAAAAAGCAGTCGGAATAATCAAAGTTAAATTACTGTGCGATTATTCATTAGGGCTGCCGCATTGTTGGGTTTCCGCTAACATCTCGCCTAGAGTGAGTCGTGCAACATTAAAACAACTTTTTTTCTTAACATTAGTTCAGATTCTCTAACGTGGGTTTTATAATTCGTTTACAGTGAAATTTGCAATTGTTATTGCACACATCGACTTCGCTGTTTTGGTGCGTTTACGTTTTGCCGAAATTTCTTTTTTATTTTCCTTGTGGATTTAGATCGTGGTGTCACTCTTCAAAATGAACAAGTTGTACATTGGAAATCTGAGTGAAAATGTGACTTCAGAAGACTTGGTAAAAGTCTTTGAAGACTGCAAGATTCCTTTCTCTGGACAGTTTCTACTTAAAACTGGCTATGCGTTTGTTGACTGTCCGGATGACCAGTGGGCTATGAAAGCTATTGAAACGTTTTCTGGTAAGTAACATAACATTTTGAATGCAGTTGGGAGTTAGGAGTAGTTTTAATTTTATGTAATAAGATAAATTTAAAAGCCTTTAAACATCAAACTCTTAATGTGTTCCTTTAACTTTTTGTGCTTTCTCATTTCTTTGTTAAAATGTATATAAAAGACACAAGCGTAATGAAGTTCTTTCTTTAGATAATGCATAGTTTTTAAATCGTCCCGTTATTCCAATGCATTTCTCTAAACTCTCAGAATGAAGTGACAAACAACTTTTAAACAGGGAGTTGGGATATCATGATTTCTTTTCAAGACTGTATTTTAATGGAATAAATCACCCAATTTTTTAGACCCGTTAGGCACTAAATTGGTAGAACTTAAAATGCCTTTCGGACGTCATTTAACATTTACATTTTTTATTTTGCGTCGCCTTAGCTTACATGCTGGAGTATGGGTGTCCGTTGATTCTGGATCAGCGGTCAAGATATAGAATTATATTGTACCCCTCCCCCTTTGGATAAAAGGCTAACAGCGACACATAGGAACTGGCTATGGACCTATGTGCTCTACTAATTCACCAGTGAGGTCACATGTTTCATTTATGTATAGTTCAATGTTTAAGTAACATTCTGGGTTGTTTTTGAATAGTGTGAGACCTGTCGAAATTTAGTAACACAAGACGTAGTAATAACATTTTATGAATTGTGAATATGTAGCATGTGATGACTGCTCCATATAGCGCGAAGGTCGCCATGCTGTCTGTGTTTTACAACAGATTTCTACCAGAACCTGCGAAGGCAATCCTAAATGTATTTAATGCCTTTATACATGGTACCTAACGTAGGAAAAATTATACTTGGACAGTGAACAGAACTAAGTTTGTAATTTCAGCCTTAAAGGTGGCAGAAGTGTATTAATGTACTTTATAACATAAATGGCGAATCGTACAAACCGGTACAAAAATCCATATGAAAGTTTTAGGTTCTGAAGATTAACGATCATCCTTACAAGGATTTTCGTATTTAAAGATATTTTCATAGATATTGTGGCAGCACGCAGAAATTTATGACAAGAACATAATTATTCCACAACAACTAACTTCACATGAATGTGAACTTTAAACTTAAAGTGGTCATTAAGAAACCATACATTTCACATTCTCAAACTAAATGGCATGACGAATGATTATTTTTATACGTGGTAGGAGGCAAAAGACGACTGAACTTGTATCTCAAACATTTGTTTTTCAGGTAAAGTGGAACTGCATGGTAAATATATTGAGGTCGAACATTCTGTTCCCAAGAAACAAAGGTAATGACCGATATTTTAGATGAAAAGACAGGAATAACCGTTTCTCCTGCATT
>JABJVR010000077.1:11671399-11686819 GCA_025773905.1 Chitala chitala
TTTGTATGTGTATCAGTTACAAAATACAGCAGGTCTCCAAATGTATTGACAAATGCACTTGTCTGTGTTGAGCTCGGGCCTATCTCAACTGGTGCACAAGCAATGGTTTATTTATTTATTTATTTCCATTCATTCATCTATTCGTTTCTGTCTTTGCTTGGACTGTTTATTTTGAAATTAAAATATCTAAATAAGCAGATGTTTGTTAACACGTCTACTCTACTATACGAGGATATGCGGCGTTTAAGATCTTGTTTTTCCCATAATCAACAAAACACAGTTGATCAAAGTTGAAGTTGATTTCCCACGTGTCAGTCTTTAGTTGTTTTGCTGTGTCCACTGATGTTTCAGAGATGGTGTGTATAAATTTTTTACAATACCTGTTTGGTCATCTTATCTTACAAAACGTATTTGTGGTGTAGTTGTAGTTTGTGCGTGATTAGCTGCAAAACTTTCACGTTCAATAGCCTTTCAGAATTGGTTGAAAATACATTTGGACAGATCTCACCTTATACGTTATATATTATTTTAAACATAATTATGTGCACAGAAAAGCACATCGAACGAGTGTTCAGTCTTTTATTAGACTATATTAGTCGTGAAGTTTTTTTTTTTCCCAGGAAATTTAAACTAGGCCTTCATTTAGCTTTTTTGACCCAGCTCATATATGAAATGGTAAACTTTGGAAAGGTCTCAAACATTGTGTACGATAACAAACATTTATTTTCATAAATGTTTCTTAATCACCGATTAAATTAAAATTGAATTTTATACGTATTTATTAAAACAAAAACTTCCCCTCCCCCACACCATACTTTCAGTTATTCCCCCCCTCGCTCCCTCTCAGTCTGCATAGTTTTTTTTCCTTCTTAACAATAACTTAATAGCAGAAGTGACTTGACTATTGCGTTTGCATAGTGAATCGCAAAAATATACCAGTTTACATAATGTGAGTTGGGTAAGCGGCTGAGTGGGTCCCGCTCAGGTGTCGGGGGGATTTTTGTATATTTATTTCTTTTAAAATGTCAGTGTCTTTTGCGATTTTGCTCTCTATTTTTATACGCAGTATATACAGTAACATAGTACAGGTAGTTTGGGTGTTTGTGGCAATAATAGAAGACTTTCCCTTTCACTGTAAATACTGAAAGAATTGATTACCGTAATTTATACTGGTACTGATTTAGTTGTAAAGTTCCGTGGTTTGTGCACACATGCGTGGGAAAGCAGGTAGTCTGAGCGGACATGCTGCACGAGAGATCATTTATTTAGCTTTATTGTATTACTGCTGCTTCTGCTAAAAGTAAGAAACAGACTTGCTTGCTAGTCTTGGTGTTCACACAAGTGTTGCTCAGATTCAACAGTGTTCTAGGCTTTAGATGTTTAAATAGAATACGATGTTGTATTTATCACCGGGGAAATGAAATGTATTCAGTAAGCTCATTATTTAGGTGGCGCCACGTGTTTCTGAGGGGTCAGATCTCTAATGTATAGAGAAGACTATGCGTGACCAAATTCATTTTATTTATTGACTAAGTAATGTCTAAAATTGTCACACAGCTTCTGACTCAATACATTTATAGTCGTGTCTTTTCGCATTTTTCGTACGCAGTAATATATTAACGATGCAATTGTTTGACTTTTAAATTATAACAAGGTGTTTTAGTCGTGTGTGTGTGTGTGTGTGTGTGTGTGTGCGCGTGGGTGTAAGAATAAATGAACATGTATTTATAGTGAGTTGAAGGGGGTAGTTGTGTTTTGTTTGTACATTAAGTATTTAAAATATTTTATGAACTACTTGCGCTTGCTAGTTCATATTCAGACTGTTGGTGTATGAGTTTCAATCTAGTTTAATAATTTTACATAGCAACAAGATAATGGATTTATTGTTTATAAGCAGGTGTAGTTTCCAGGATCCAATGAACATTTATTAATATATTCTTTAAATTCCTTTCCTTTTCTTTAACATCTTTTTTTTTTCTTTACCTTGCATATTTGCAGTGATATAAAATGGCTTATTTAATGTGTTGTTTGTTGATTTCACTGAAGAGTTTTTAAAACTAAAGCATCCTTGAACAGATTTAAAGCACTTGTGTCCAATCACCAAGCATCACACCCAATGAAGTGTGACTTCCTATGTTGTATACAGGTATGTATAAAGTGTGCACAGGTGCCCAACATGTATTTCAAAATTTGGAAGTCTGTTGAAGTGGCTCCGCCCATGCAGTCCTGTATTTTATAACATTCTTCTTCCATTACTGCATGTGATCCAAGAGAAGAAAAGCCAAACACATGTTCATAAAAAAATTTGAAATCACATGTAACAATAAGTTCACTCAGATGTTACACTTAAGGGAAACATAAAATGCTGATTTTTTAGCTTTCTCTTTTGACTTGTGTTAGTGAGTCAGTGATCCATATGGTTAGGTTTTCTTTAGCTGTAACAATGGAAATTTTATATAATATAAAATGTTGACTTGTGGATATGTGGTTACAAGAAGTGTTTGTTAGACCAAATATTTTGTTTGGGTGTTTGTTATCTTTCAATCTCAACTGTGACCTGTTATTAACTTAAAATGCAGCAGTTATTCAGTCACAATTTAGACTGTAAATGTGATGTGTTAACGTGTCTAGGTTGCAATATAATAGCCATGGTTGAGAGAACTATTACTGTTACAGTTTGATAATCATGATAATATATAATTCTGGAAATTTATAACATTAGCTTGTTATGATTATGTTTCTCCTCTAATGCAGGTATTACAGAAATGTTATTTCTGGATTAAACTGTGCTGTTTCATTATACGGCTGAACTTTTAATTGCAAATGGTGCACAACTTGAAATTATAAGTACTTATTGCAGGACATGTTGGTTCACTTCATATGTACTTATTTCATGTGTCCATAATGCTATTTATTTCACTGTTAGTAAAGAGCCAAAGAGTAAGTTGGGTTAAAGTAGAAGATTTGAGGGTATGTAGAACTACCATTTTCACTGATTTTTATGTTGAGTTACGTCTATGTTTGTAATTAAATTTTTTGTGTTCTGCCAGTGTATAAAGAAATGCACAGTGTACATAACGATACAATAGTGATTGTGCAGTGTTTCTTACAGTGTATGCAACCCACTAATGTAAAGCATTGCTATGAGGAATGACTCCTAATAGGAGGTGTTCCCTGATTTTTCAGAAATTAATATCTCATCACAATGAGTGAAATTGTGAGCTTTCTCTTTAAGAAACCCCCAGCCCTCATATATCGTCTTCCTCCACTCTGGTTTGAACCATCTGTCCTGTTTTTAAAGGGGCTCAGCCCTAATTCTTTGGCGCCTCTCGTAGCACCAGGAGGCCAACGTACTCTTCAGCACAGCATTATCCCTTTTTGCCCCTTTATATACATTGACACCAGCAATGAGTTGCAGCTATATGTAAAGTTGGTTTAAATTTATGCAACCTAGAAGAAGCCAAAGGTTTAAATGGGTCAGTTCTTGAACCAGAGATATATGTGTTGGTTGAGTAGTATGCCATGTGTAAGGCTAGATAATTTTTTTCTTTAAAAAATATTTTAAATACACTAATTTAACAGACATATACACACAGTTTTTAAAAGATATATTGAGTATTACATAAACCTATTTCTGTTTTCAGCTGTTTAAGATTATTTTTTTCTGTACAGGGAAACAAACAAAAGTTTGTTGAGAATGGTGGTTTACCCTGGATCTGCAGTTACAGCTGCATAATATTGCAATTTTTTGCTGTTTTCAAATAAGCACTAAAACTTTTAGGAAAGTTGAACTGCCTCATTATGTGACATTTGGTGTCTGGTTAATTACCAATATTTGTTTTCTGGATGAAGATTGCAAAGTCTAAAATCTGCAGAAAGATTACACTAGATATTACTTACTTTATAGGCACTAAGGAAGTAAAATGTTGATTTGCTTCCTGAATAAATGAGAACATCTAGTTTGGTATTCTTCTTTGTGTATTTCCTCTGTTAAAACATAAAGCATTCAAGTTTTTTAAGATATTAGAAAATTATAGACAGTTTTTTTTTTTGCATACGTTAAGCTTGAAATGGTGTCTTTGATTTAATTTTTAAGGTTTAATTTTTCACCATACTTTAGTGTATTGTTTAAAACGTCAGGTTTCCTGAATTGCAAATGGACATTTGACATTATAAAGCAGTCACACGTGTTTATATGACTCAGGCTGTTTCATCAGTGAACTAAAAACTTGTGAATTAAGGAGCCTAGCGGTGGCTCATGGCAGGCATACCTTTTCTGTGGCAAGCTCATCCATGCTGCACCACACTTAGGTTGTCACGTTCCTGCCCCTCCCTTATCGTGGTGGTCCTGTCCATGTCTGAGCCTCACCAACGCTGATGTCTTTAGATGTTCACTCAATGTGAGGTGGTCTCTTCCATTTCCCCACCTCTTCCCCCAAAAGAAATGGTTCCCTCCATGCCCCCCATCCACTGTGGCTGTCTAGTTGATACCCACCCCCACTAAGTGTGAGGTGTATGCTTTATAGGAGGAAACATGCTCTTTAGGTTACGTTCTCTATGGAGGTGTGAACTACATTTATATAGTGAACTTGCAGCTGTACAGACTTTCATTCATTTTGTGATCACTGTGAAATAATTAGAATTTCTTCTAGATGAAGTAAATGTTTTATACATTTTAATACATTTTCTGGAAAACATTACACAAGTTATCATGTTTTATTCAAATCACGTGAAAAATATAACCAGGTTTCGGTTTTTCTGTATAGTCATAGGTAAAATGAAAAAAATAAATAAATTGGCAAATAATATAATCAAACTTGCTGTTAGCTATAACCGTTTTACAGAAAACGTCATGATTTAGTGTGCACCTGGGAAAGGCTCGTCAGATTCCTAGTTCAGATACCAGTTCAGAAAGATTGTGTTTGCATTTTTGTTTCTACCATAAAAGCTATCCTCAGAAGTAACCAACAAAACAGAAAGGAAATAGGGTCAATTTAAACTGTACATCAGGTTTACCATGAATATTTGCTATAACTATCATTGTTAATGTGTCAGTAGGGTGCTGGAATGTTAGCTCAAATGGGTTTACAGTAAACTGGTTAATTTTCTTACACTGCAGGCTCAAATTGTGTGGTATTTAAGTGAGATAGCATGTGATGAAAACAAACGTAGCAGTGAATGGGTAGTTAAACTAAAGCATGTTGGTAAATATGGCTTGTATGTTGTACAATGATCAATCAGTGTGAGTTTCAGTGTTTTGTAGTAGGTTATGTGCACATGACACAGACGGACAGATTTAAATGTAAATCTCATAAATTTGTTTTTCAGTTATCTTCAGTACATTTGCAGAAATTATTAGTTGTGATACAATGTTAGCATTAAGGTACAGTGAAGTTTTTAGTTACTGAAGGGGCAAATTTTATGTTTACAGCAAAAAATGTAAATCGTGTTTTGTCAACTTTGAAAACAGATGCATTCAGATATGTGAGTCTGAAGGGTTAATAAAGGCTTAATTTGTATGTCATAGAAAGTGATCTTAATTTCATACAAGTATACGATTTCTGTTCAGAGGTCTTGAGAAGTGACACCTCTAGGTTTATGTGACTTCATAGTTTGACTGTGTTCATAGCCTAAAAGTGGAGGCTTCAATTTTCTAAATGTGTATTTTCTTTGTTCAAACATGGGAAACATGTAATACCTGGAGAAACTGGTGACCAGATTTTTTTATAGTTTAAAGACCAGGATCTGTAATCTCGTTGATTTATTATATGTTACGTGTGTAACAAATGATTTTCCTTTTATTCCCTGCTGATAGTAAGACAACTGAAACTGAAAGATGTTTATGAAAATTTGTCTTGTCTTATACAGTACAGTGCACAATAAAACATTTTTAATTGCCCAATTAGATTCTTGTACTTATGTTGTTTTGTAACGTTGTAACAAAAATTACAATATAAATTTATGTATTGTGGCAAAACCAGAGAGGGTGATTTGCCAAATACAGTACACATACCTAGGCAAATTATAAAAAATATTACTACTAAAAAGCCAATGTATTGACTGTTTTAAATTGTTTCCTAAAGTTGTATTTATTAAGGATGTATAGATGAAAATCTGGTTGCATTTTTCAGCGTTTTAATGTAGCAGTAACATTGTTAAATTTGTATATATATATTTATGTGTGTGTGTGTGTGTGTGTGTGTGTATGTATACATATATATGTATTTTCAGTGACTGTATATGTAAGCAGTGAGGATTTTTATTAGACAAACTACTGTTTATTGAAGATGAGGTGAGTTCAGTCACTTGAGTGGGTGGGTGGTGGTGAATAGACAGAGCTGGGGTTCCCATCCCCCACCTCCCAGTTCCCCTCCCCCATTGATAGGAGTCCTGCTCTTACCCTCCACCAACTCACCCCAAACATCACAATTAAACCAGGCTGTGTCCATCACCCCCACTCTCCAATGTCTTGCTTCTTTTGTAAGCTCCACTTCATAAAATATTGCAAAGGTAATAGTGGTAAGGTCTGTAACATAACCACACCACAGTTCTTTTTTTATGGAAAACGGCGAAGTATGGTGTCTTCCGATTGGTAGGATAGGTACTCATTTATTTTTTTAAGTTAAGGTATAAATTAATTAGCCTACAACACTATTATATCACCTAGCAAGTGGAAACAATAAGAGGCTGTTAATCACAAAAACTGTTTGTGTTAAAGATGTGAAAATCTGCACATGCTAGAGGCACGTGTCTAAACGGACTACGCAGTATGATTACTATAACAATGATGTTTGTACAAATATTCCTCTTAGGGATTTGAAGAGTCTAAAATCTGGTCCTTCTCCCTTCTCCCCATCTCTGTAGATCACTCTAGTTTCAGGTTCCAGGGTGTGTGGGGAAAAAATAGATAAGTATGTTTTGGAGGGCTTTAAAAATCTTAAAACGAACACAGACATGTATACAGGGGTAACATTAATGTGGATGTAGAGCTATGAATGATATTTACATTAGTGCTAGGTCTGCATGTACAGATTACTCGGTGCTTTACACAAAACCAGTTACATCTGAATGCCTGAGTCATGTGTTTTGCCAAATGTTCCCGTACTGGTGTAGCTGCAGTCTTTGCCATATGCACAAGCATGAACTGTTTGTGCGGGAAGCCATTTGTACCTCCCCACCTCTGAATAATGTAAACCAGTCACCACACCAGAAGTGCTGTCATGTGACTCATACTTAGCAAATCACCCTCTCTGGTTCTACCACAACAAATGTGTTTCTTGTTCTTTAACCTGTTCAGATTTCAGATTTACTTAAAATTGTTATTTTAACTGTAGTGTAGTTTTCCACTTAAGCTCTCTTAAAAGTTTTATTTTGAGGATATTTTGATCTGTCTGAGCTAAAACTAGATAGAATTGAAGTAAAAACCATTTTGCCCTTTTGGGCTCTTTGAACTGGGGTATGCAGTGCACATAATGTTTTTTAGTCAGACTAGTTGGGTCTAAAAAATATATGGCACAGTTAGAATTTAAAATTATCTTTGTTTAAATTAATTTCATAAATGGGTTTTTGTTTTGACTGTACTACTCTTGTATGGTATTGTTAAAAAAGTGTGAGATTTACTTCAAAAGAATGCCCTTTTAGGGCCCTTAAAGTTTTATTCAGTTTGTAATAAATATTAATGGTTTTATGACAGTGGTGTTGGAGATATGAAGGTAGTGGTGTTGTCCAGTTTACACAGATGTTTCCACCAAGTCATCTGTTTTGGCTTAAATTGAACAAAATCTCTCTAAAAATATAGTTGGAATAATTTAGCATTTCAGTTACTAAATTTCACATTGTTGAAATATTAAAATATTCAATATATATAATTCAATATATAATAAAAATAAATATTGCAACAGACTCAATTATTTTTATCATGTGAAATAATTCATAGTGATATGTTGTCCTAAAATTTATCTAATTATCTTTAAAAATTTTGCAGGCTATACCACATAATTAGACACATTTAAATAAAACTGTCAGTAAATTTAAGATGCAACATTTGTGCTTTTAATAAATGAGTATTGAAAGTAAGTTACAGTTAAATTGCTCATTTGAGATTTTTACTGAAACAGTTATTCATATTATCCGTCAAACCATATTTTAAATAAATGAACATGAATTGTAAATCTGGGTTACAGAATCTCAATGTTCATTCTTAGAAGCAGAGCAGGATGTCAGGCAGGCCAGTATAAGACAACATGCATGATAATAGACAGTGAAACATTAGCCAATGAGTTGAGATGTTTGTCAAATTATTATTTAATAAAGGCACAATCATAAGTCATCTGTCCCAGCACAAAATGATGCATCTTGGGGCATATATCTTATGCAGTGCTTAAAAACGTACATTTTTTTACATTCCACGCAATGTTAAAGATAGTTTAATAAAATGAATGAATAACTTGACACATGACATTGTGTGAAAACATCTTCATCAATGTGGGGTTTATACGTATGGCTGCTATAGTAAACGTCCACAGCACGTGGTAAATCCTTTTTGTTTCAGTGCCACATTGGGTTTTGTGTAAATTCTGTCTCCTTTGATTATGTCATTCAACTTATTTGTGTTTTGTTAGCGTTGGACTGAAATCTCATCTGCTCTTTCATAAGATAACTTTACATTGGAGTAAAGTAGTTAGAAAGTCCTCTGTTGTATGCATATTTTGAAAGCCATCATTATGACTGGATTTTTACTAACAATTTTTCTAAAAATTTTTCTAAAAAGTATGCAAATGTGTCATCACAAATATATCATCGTACGTCAGCCTGTCTAAAATTATTTTGAGATATGCTATTGTATACATTTTTGTATTGTCTATATAGTTACCATATTTGTATGTTTTATTATCTAAAAGTTTAATAGTAACACATTTTGTCCAAAGGTAAAACAAACAATGGCGTCAGAGCTTGAAACGTAGTTTAATATGATAAAAGACAATACGTCTGTTTATAATTTCTGGCAAAGTTGAACATTATTAATGAGTTAAATTAATGCCCTGAGCTGTTAAAAAAGAAATTGATTTTTTTAAGAATTTCATTAGAAATAAGGAACTGTATTTTCTATGGTAATTTTAGAACAAGCTGTGCTTTTTGAGTTAAGTACACATTGTTTTGTGCTAAAGAAAAAAGAAAAAAATTGCTGAAACAAAAAGGTTTTAAAACTTACAAGAGAAGTGTTTGTAGCTAAACTTTTTCCCCCAATTTCTAAGAATTTACTAAGTAAATAAATGTGTCACCAGAGATATGTCTGAGCAAATTACTTTTTTAGTGTGTCTTACATCATGGTAAAATGGTTCTGTCAAATTTAATGTAATAATTAAATTAAAAGCCTCTGAGAAAACAGTCTGATTCTTTAAACATATATTTTAATTAATAAAACATACAAGTACATAAAAATGCATAAAAACATATGCCCCTTACATGAAGTTAGTTAATTGGCTTAGTGAAGACTCAGGGTCTTGTAAAGAGCAATGCTGTGTTTTATGTACTGTCTGCTGAAAGTTTGAGTTTAAACGTGGGGTTTAGTTTTTAATCAGTTGTTACTGCAGTGTAGAAACTGTGTAGCAGGATCAGAAATTTTGGTTCTTTATTCATACAGCATATTTGTCCAAAATGTTGTGAAGTTCGTCATAAATCATGTGGTCCAAGTTGGAGCCAGATGAACCCTTTCAGTGTTACATTAACACTGCTGTCTCCGCTGTGGTGTGATGCTCACCAAACACCTGTTCCCCATGTGCTGGGTTTACATCTTGTTGCTTTGCTTTTATTATGTATAGCGTTAGAATGAAGCCTTTTGTTAATCAATGGAAAATACAAATCAATTTTTCCATTTGATAGGTAAATAGTTGTGTTGTTTTGGAGACAAATTTGTATAAAACGAGTTTTTTTTTTGGAATTTGGATGACAAATGTAAAGATATAAATAAAAACAGATTTATATGAATCTTGGTTTAGTACGAACATTAAATAAAAGTGAAGGAAACAAATCGTGTGGTGTTTATGGATGTGTCAGATTTATACTGATATTTGTATGCATCACTTGAATGGTGTAATTTTAAAACAAAAACATCTTTATATAAATGAAATTTTCTAGTGTGGAAATTATTTGTTTCAAATGACATTTATAGTGAAAACGTGTGAAGTGTAGTGGCATTGCTGCCATGTAATGTGCTCTCTCTGGGTACACCTTCTTAAGTATGTGCACACATATCTGTAAAAAAAAGTACCTCTTTCCCATATTTATCATTCATTGTAAATTAAATTCATTAGTATAACCAGTTTGTTTTTGTTGTGTTGGATTTTTCTAAATGAATTTGAAACCACGGTTCCTGTTTTAATTTCTTTGCAGGGAATCAGTGTCAAGCCATTTAGTAAAATTATCAAAAATGTAACAAGCCCCTGGCGTTTGTGGAGCTTTTGGTTTAGACTGCTATCAGGAAAACAGTCACTTTTAGGGGAAAATTGTATGGCTGAATATTTTAGTTTTATTCCATTAAGATAAAACTAAACACTTAGTGCACTTGCTTTTGAGAGTAACAATGAACACTAAGTGACAACGAAAGACTTGTGTTAAATTATAATTGTGACTGTTTATTATTTGATTTGTACGAAAATTGAAATACATTTTAATGTTATTAGTTTTCAATCTCGTGATTTTTCAGATGTTTTTATTTTAACAAATTTAGTCTTTTAAAAGAATCATTACTGGGATTTCAGCGTGAGTTTATATTATTTTCGCCTGTCCTGTAAATGCATTTTTCAATTTTCACTTAATGGCTGTAATTCTCCGTTTCTGTACAAGAAAAACGTTTGTTACACGTTTGATTTATTGTGTATATAACACAGATTATAATTAACTGAAATGAATTAGACATTTTCAGCAGCTATTAACATCGTATTAGTTTTCTTTTGTAAACTTACTGAAACTAAGGAAATGGCATTAAAAGAGAAAGCAGCCCCACCCGCTAAGTAATATTGCAGCGCTTTAAATGCGCGGGAGCGCCTGGCTGTGCTTCACTTGCGCGCTCCCTCCCCTAGCCCTCTAGTGGGCGGCGCGCTCTCATCGGGCACGCCTTTTCCGCGGCTCTGTAGTAGTGCGCTCTGGCACACGGACTTTATGAATGAAGGCTGGCTTCCCTTCATCGGAAACCGCCTTCTGCGGAGCTGGACTGAGTAGAGAGGCCATGCTGGATCTGCTTCAGCAATTCGGTGCAAAAGGGACCGAACATGAAACATACATAAATATAGATATATAATATATGCACAGCATTGCCATTATTTTTACGTGGAAACAGCCGAATTCACCAGAAAGGAAGTGCTGGATATGTAAAGGCGGAATGTATAAGAAGTGTTGTGGTACTTTAAAAAGAAGCATAAAGATATTTATTTTACTTTGCCCTGTGTATTAACACTGTTCACGTTATAGTATTGATTATATAACCCATTTTTATTTATAAATTGCTTTGATTGCTTTGAAGTGTTCATTGCTGATCTCATATTTCTGTAATTCTACAGATGTACTTCTATTTATAACTAATGGCCGGAACATTTATTTGTTAAAGTAAACCAATATCCGAACGATTTTTGATATTCCATGAGCATTTAAAAACATATATAATGGGGTATTCAATGCAAACGAGGGCCTGAGTCCTTTTCTTAATTGGGCGTAGTCGAAAAGGGAAGATGGCGCTTTGCTCGCTGCAGTTTGCAGCATGGTACCGTGGGGTCACTGCATGGTGGAGACTGACGGGAAAGGCTGTGCGAATTGTGGCAGTTGTGCCTTATTTATCATGATTTTATTAAAGTACTTCTGCTTTACTGTTTGCTTAAATAGTGGAGATTTCAGCACAATATTAATCTGAGAAATATGTGTATTCTGGTATTTGTTCATATTTAGTGAAGTTACGCGCACCTCGGACGTGGCGTTTGCTGTAAAACCACAGTGTATACAAGCTGTTCGGGTTACTCTGAATTTAACGTGTACAATATGTCACATTGAATAAGTATTTTTTTATTTGATGAACACGGGTTTCAAAGTTGATTCTTCATAATGTTAAACATTTATAAGTGTAACATTTTCAACATATCGGGTTGTTTTTACACTGCGAGATGTACTGTTTGATTAAAAGATGTTTAGAGAAGTTTGTCAGGATATTTCATTGTTTTATCAAAGGCACGATAATTTAACCGTATAACGTCAAACATTGTCTCTGTGACCACGTGGCTTACATAATGTACGCATGCATGTCTGTAAGGCAAACATGACAATTAAAATTATTCATAACTGCTTTTAGGATTGTGTGATGAATGAGTATTTCATTAAGTGATGCTGTTTCACGACTTATTTGTGTAACTGCTTAAAATACACAAATACTAACAAAACCGTTGCAATTAACAACTGAAAATGGATTATGCCAAGGAACATACAAAGAAAGTAAATAAAACACAGAAATTACGAAAACACTATCTATTATAGGTATTTCAGGGCAAGTACTGATAAATGGCCTTCTTTGCCAAACTGTTTAATAACATGTTTCTCAAATATAAAATGTTTTGAAATATTATTTAACAAAACAAATCCTCTTCGAATGAAAGCAGGATACACGTGAAGACCTTTTGTGTAACAATGTTTTAGCACGACTTTTGTACACTACAGTCATTCTGAATTTATTAAAAAGTTACTTGGCTTTACGGATCCCAAATGTGTAACATTGTAACCTGAAAGTTGTTTTCACGTTTACTCTCAATGTTACATTATTGCATGTACGACACTTTTCCGCTGTAGTTATTAACACTGTATTTTGTGAACCAAATAAATGTCTATTTCACAAGTAGCTGTTGGTGAGATAACCCGCCCCGTTCACCCATTTGCAGACCCTAAGCCTGGATACATGCATGTCTTTAACGTAACGCACAAAATGGAGGGTCTGCTGCTACCGTCCCATTACGGGGCAGGCGGCTCATCTGTACATGCATGAACCAAAGTTTCACCGAATGCAAGTTCCTTGTACAACCAAATGGATTCCAGAGATGCGTTTCTCGGCCACGCCAACAGACAATTTATTAACACGGTTATGTAAATGAAACCCCTTTCAAGCAATAAAATGTGTTAATAGTATCGTATAGTAAGTTGCGTTTCACAGTACACTTTAACATGTTTGTTTCTGAGACTAAAACACGCTGTACGTATGTGGGAATAGTATAGTTCACTCAAGCAAATATTGCAATGATTCGCATTGTACGTTTAAATGCTCGTAAGTAGCAGATTCCCACGGTGTACGTGGAAGTGTGCATGGTTAAAACGCCACGTGTGTTAAAGACGTTGTTTGGTCGTCTCTTGCAATAACTACCGCCGTGATTGGTGCAGTTTATATACACGGTAATTTTTAATTTCTGAATTGTATTAACCATTCAGTTGTATTAAGATTAATTTATCTAAACTAATATTCACTTACATAGCCTAATTTTGGCAGATATGTAGTTATGCTACAACGTCTTTAAATAGGTTTCACAAGCATTTATTTATTGATGCTCAGAAGAAAATCACACCCCATTCTTTAGAGCCCATACACCTCTCTTTAAAGTCATGCCCCGCTCCCCATTTTGAAAGTTCAATTGTTTGCTGTCCTTCCTCCTGCCCTTGACTGCCCCCAAAGCCTTTTAAACTCAGTAACCAGAGCATTCCAGATCTAGCTCAGGGTCAGAGGTCGAGATGAGACGTTGGGAATTATCAGCCTGCTTGATGGGAAAATGGGGGTGAAACACTGTTCGTAGGCGGCGGCCTTTGCTTTCTTTTGCTTTTTGGAATTTGTTCTGGAAGAAAGAGTGAAAGAGAGTGAGGAGAGAGGTGGGGGTTACTGACGTGACACTGCCTGTAAGGTAACCTGTCCCTTTCTCTCACTGGCTGCTTGGTATTACAGCACTCCTGCTCTCTCCATCTGAATATAGTTTTAATTGTGGAATATAACACGTCTGCAGTGATTCTAAACTAAAATTTTCGGTCGTGTTTTTAGTTACACGTAAGTAACTATGATTGAGTGTAGTTGCTATAGTCAGAATGTTTCCTTAGAAAATAATTTTCCAATTATAAATTTCTTCTAATAATGATGGTGCAGGTATACTTATATTGTGTATCATATTGTTTAATATTCCATTATTCCTTTTATAATTTTTTGTTTTTCAACTGTCTGATGTTTTGCAGTAGGACTACCATGATTAAAATGAGTGTTATTTAATTTAACTGACAGAAGTAATGGAGTATAATTTTGGTTATACTGTATTTATCCTAATTAACGCACACGGGCGCATTACAAATTACGTGCAGGGCGTGTCTATTTGAGGCTTAAATGTGCAAGTTATGTAAGTTTTTAGAACCTTTAAAACAAGTTAAAATTTTTAATAAGCTTTAAAAACAAGTTGTTACTAACAAACCTAATGTTCTTCTACGTTCTTTAAAAAAAATGAACAGTTAAATTCCCATTAACTATGACTTATAAAAACTAAATAAGTTGCAGATGCTCATAGTGAATTTTCTGTTTATATAGTTAAATTTCGTACTGCGTTAGCCACCTTGGCTTTTCAGGTAAGGGGACGTGTATTAGAGCGTTAATTAGAAAAAATATGGTATTTGTTAACACTGAAATACTGCTGGTCACACAAAGTCAAACAGTTTTTATACAAAAAAATTCTTTATGTTGTGAACTAGTCTTTGTACAGTATTATACTTCCATTCTTGTCTTTAGTGCTTTTTTCTGTCATTCTGGCAATGTGTCCTGGCATAATGCTAGTTACATACACTTACATAATCAAAAGTGTAAACCACCTTCACTTCAATTACATTTTACTCTTTGAACTTAAGTATATTCTTGTTCATTGTAATCTCTATGTTTGGTTAATATTTTACTTCTAGAACGTGTTCAGATTCAAAATTTATCTTTTCAAATTATAAAGTAACAATTATTTTCAGTATATTTGGTATGTTCTTGCGGTATGTATGTACACAACCGTTCAAATTTTTTAGAACACCCCCATTTTTTCAGTTTTTATTGAAATTTACAGTTTAATGTCTCAGTGTACTCTGAAAATAAAGCATAGAATAAATAAACAATTGAACTTCCAAAAGAAATCATGGAATCGTTTTCTATAAAAAAAATATAGTCTAAATTTCTGACCCATCAAAGTAGCCACCTTTTACAGATATAACAGCCAAACACACTTGTGACATTCTTTCTAAAATGGAAATCAAATATTGTTCTGGTTTTTCTTCTCACGCTTTTGCAGAAGATCCCACAAATGTGTTGCACTTGTAGGTTGCTCTGTCTGGTTCATCCCAAACCAGCTCAATGGGGTTTAAGTCTTTGCTGGCCATTCCATGATT
>JABJVR010000077.1:11686919-11700384 GCA_025773905.1 Chitala chitala
GCAGCCAGTCAACCTTGGGCCCCCAGAGGTTTTTTTTCTCCACACTGTGGAGTTTTTGGTTCCTCTCCTCCACTGTTCTCTGGCTTCGTTTGTATTAATTCTGACAGTTTATTCTTTAATATCTGCAATTTCTTCTGTAAAGTGCTTTGAGGCACATTGTTATGAAAGGCGCTATATAAAAATAAACTGAATTGAACTAAACTGAAATACAGTAACACCAATTTAGGTTTTTGTTAAGGAAGACCCAGAACACATTGGAGGGACTATGTCTCCCAACTGGCCTGGGCACGCCTCGGCGTCCCCCCGGAAGAGCTGGAGGTGGTGTCTGGGGAGAGGGAAGTTTGGAGGTCACTTTTTAGACTGCTGCCCCCGCGACCTGGCCCTGGATAAGCGGCAGAAAATGGATGGATGGATGGTTAAGGCAACGAGACATTTTTCAGGATTTTGTTTCATACAATACTATCAAGATTACTTTGAATTAATCTGGAATAAAGCACATTTTGAATGCATTCTAGTAGTACCACAATTAGAAGACATCAAAATATCCCCCAAGTCCTGTTTCATTTAGCCATTTTCAGAATTTTTACAAAGGATGGTTTACTCACCATCTTTTTCCCCCCAAGATACAGGAAAATTTTACCAAATTTACAAAAACACAAAAATAGAAATTAAGAAACATTTGAAAGTCCAAAAGGAAAAATAGACACTACAGGATTAGAAAGTTATGCAAAAACAATAACAAACTAATATCAAAATCATAAGTGTATAATCTCTGGGTTTGTTGCATCTCTACCTGTTGCTACCAATCCAAAAGGATGTTAATTCAAACTACTTGGTAAGCATTCCCAAATTGTTTTTTTTTATTGGAAAACAAACTTGTTATCAACATACAAGCATTTTAAAATCAATACTGAACATTTTAACACTCAGACTTTAAATAATATAAAAATAATAGCCAAGTCTTTCATATATATACATTTTGTTTTTGGATATGTACATAAAGTCTGTTTTCAAAAATTAAGTTGTATGCAGGACTGCAGTAGCCAGTAGCAAGAAAATGATCAAGTGTAAAGCAAATGCTGAATTAAATGCTGCATCAGGAATGAGAAAAATATCAAATTAATAACACTAAGGAAAAATTAAAAGGAGAGCTTCTTGATAATTCCCCACTGTTTGGCACAAAGAATATTAAACTGCAGAAGCCTGCAGAAACTCAGCACATTAAGGTACAGCCAAAATTAGGGCTTGTAACCATGTTTTGGCCAGAACTCAAATGGCACTGTAAAATGATGAGACTGCTCATTCAGAAATGGGAACACAGTAGTGTACCTCAAAATACAATGTCTATGACGTATAGGAACCATTTGTTTGAACCATTGAAAAAGTCACTCATGAAATATACTGTATACAAGGCAGGCTTACCAATATACAGTGTAGACTAGTCAAATTGTTAGAATAAAAACATTGCTATAGGCTTACATAGGAACCACTTGTCCAGATTAAAGTAAAATTGCTAAACCTGAGAGCAGGGCATCTCAGTTGTTGTATACTTTCTTCTCGTCATGCATTGCTGATAATTCACTGTTCAGATGCAGCACTGGGTTTAATAACAGCCAAAACATCTGCAGACTGCATGTACAATTATATATTTAAAGCAGTATATCTACTGAACTACTGTTCCTGCAAACTTGCAACCTGTTAACCAAACTACAATGTTAAACTTACAGAATGACATTAGCTGACAAAAACATCTGTAAACATAGCCTTAAAACAATAGGGTGATAACTTCTGTATAATTTACCTTGATAACTGGTTTCTTTAAAGACCCCCCCCCCCTCAAAAAATCTGGAACCAAATTGTCATTCAGAAGTGACAAACGTTAGTATGTAGAAACTTCTACCTAAACCTAACTAGTGCAGCAGTGTGACGTCAAGAAACAGCAATTAAAGAAGTTGGTGGAAAGCCTTTCACTTCCAGTTTCACCTGTGTGGTTTGTATGAGTCTACTAAAGAAGGCTGTCCCATACCACTGTGGTTACATGTCACAGTTACAACGATTCCCAGTCATTCTGCTTTCTGCCTTTAACCTCAATACATATTTTCATAATAAACTCACAACGTAGAACTAATTTTGTCAAAGTGCATCATGTCCAATCAGTAACGTATGGTTGGCATTGAAGCCAATATTAATAAAACATCTACAGAAAGGTCCAAATTGTTGGATGTTCTGATTTTTTTAACCCAAAATAACTGTAAAAATATGACTTGTACTACATACTCCAAATTTTAAGACAAAGAGGAGCAGAGGGCCAAGTATGCAGTGTCCTCAGTACCAAGCACTACTCCCTTCAAAACCATGCTTACCCTTCCTGTGTACAAAACATATCTCAACATGCTCTGCCTTACAAAGCTAACAAGTATGACATGTTAATGAAAGCATCTAATGTCTGGGTAAACCAAATGTACTTTATTTTAATGATGAGGACAAAGTCTGCTGCATTTCAAACATTTTACAGCTACTGCCCCACTAAAAACAAATTCTAGCAAAATCACATAGGCCTTCCAGCTATGCAGCTTCAACCTTCCCTGCTCACAAGGCGTTTGTGACAGACTACCAAGAAACTTGTAACTACAGTACAGTGGGTGCCTACACACACACACACACACACACACACACACACACACACACACACACGTCTTTCTCAGAGAAGGACTTCAGGTGTCGATTCAGTCTGCTTGGCTTGAAGTGGCTCACTTCCGACAGGTTCGGTGAGGGGTCTGTTTCTTCTGCATCTCTATGCGACATCGACTGCGCTCATCAAGCCAGGGAAGTTCAAAGTTCCTTCAAGAGGGACAAAAGGTTGTTACATTGTGGTGTTAACCAACTGACTGTCAGAATTACTGATCCACCTTTCACTGATCTGTATGCTGTGTATCAATATATGAAATGGGACACAGGTCATTTAGCATGGCTTTAGTAAATTCTACATTCTTATATGTCCAGAGATGTTATGTGGCTGGGCGTTCATCTTGTGAAACCACAAACACAATTCAAGCACCCTTATAACAATTCTACATAATGTGCTGATTCTGTTCAACGGTATAAGCAGGGTAAACCACAATGAAAGTAATCAACTCCAAGTTATTTACCAGAAGCAATGAGCCATATCACACCAAACTGGTGATTATTCCTTAATGTGCACCACTGTCAGGCCTATCAAGCTTTATAGCAAATGCTAAATTAACCATGTAAAAATTTACACAAATACTTTTCTTCTGAACAGAGCAGCTATGGAAAGACTGAGTAGAAGAGTCCAGCCAAATAGTGAAAGTGCTCCAGGTGACCCTACTGTTAGCACTGTTAGTGTAGAACGTCCTGAAAGAAAAAAAAAAGTCCCCCAAAAGATAAAAGGAGAAAAGACGATATGAAATCTGGGGGTAAAACGACAAAGTGCTGCCAACTTGACTTACTGCTGATTCAGCTTGGGCAGCGGTCGTCCAAACGCCACCACAGGTAGGAACGGTGTGATCAGTAAGGACTCCACTTGAGAAGAGACAGAGCACAGTGTTACTGCTGAATCCAGTACATATGGCACAACAACAAGAGATCACTTGGAATCTGAACTGATTATGCAACACAAACGCTTTTGTATATGCAACATGATTAGATGTGTGACGCTTTGCCAGTCAAACATTCTGCCATGTTGCACAGAGCACAGTAATTCAACTTGACTCCAGGTCAATCTGAGGCAAGTACACTATCCAGTCCTGCATTTTATTTCTCACACACCATTTAAACAAACTCCACCAATGAAAATGGTAAATCTTTTACTAGTCACGCAGTTTTATTAAAGTTTGACAATGCATGCTTGATTAGGAGATCGTACCATCCTCAGTGTCGGGGTAGAAAGACGCCACCTCCGGCTCGCTCTCCTGAATGCCCTTCTTCTTGTTCATGCGCTGCTGCAGTCTCTGGAACATGCGCTGTTCGCGGATGCGCTGGATGTCCCACCTGAACGTAATGGAGACGCTCAGAGACAACGTAAGGGGGAGGAACACCAATAAGAGGACACAATACGGAAGCTCTTAACGAACTTTAGCGCAAGACACTGAGTCGTATACCTCACCTTTTCCGTCTCTTTTCATCCAGTTCCAGCTTTGCGTGGCGTTTCAAGAACACGCCGTCATCCAGATTCTGTTATAAAGGAGGAGTGAAATCAGTGTGTCAGTCCAGCATGGTTCTCCACGCTCAAAGGTAAGTACTGCATTTTCATGGCCAGCTAACAGCTTTCTTCAGGGCAGTTTGTGAACAGCCTACTGCCTTTGTTACACACTGCTTTATATGACTTGGAAAACTAATGTGCTCTCTGAAAGCAAGCTACACCCCCGAAGCACTACGTTACCTTCCGGTCATTTACAGTAATCAGATAATCTAAATCTATTTACATTTATGTTACTCTCCACCGCCTGACCAACGGATATACATTACATTTTTGACATGTAAAATACACAAGCTATAAAACATACACACAAATATAACACAAAATGTAACATAGCCAGTACGTGTTAAACAGCAGCGATGTAGTGATGCGTTGTGTCATGATACATTGCAATGCTAAATGAGTAATGATACCATCACCCATCTCTACGGCGCACATCACACCATATGTATGTGACATTTTAATACAAAATTTAATAATTTGCCTTGGAAAGAAAACCTAACTGGAACGTTTTGGACGTCACGGGAAAATGTTATTGTGTCCCTAATGGATGCTGATAAAAACTGAAGTCCTCAGCCCTACACATTTAGTGTATACATTTTATAACCTTGTACATGTAAAACAGAACTTTAGTTCATATTCTGGATAGTGAAAGTTTTGAATAATTTTCAAACCTTTTTGCAGAAGTACATTTTAAGAACAATAATGAAAGTATCCCTGGTAAAATCCAGAGCACAACAGCTCAGGATAGTCACACACCAGCAACACATGAATGTTTCCTACTTTCAAGCATGCATACAATTTTGACATAGCGCCTTTCACAACAAGTTGTCTCAAAGCACTTCGCAAAGAGAAATAAGAGATAACAATTAACAGCAGACGAATGATTGAGGTCAAAGATAAAGCCAGACAACAACAGAAGAGAGAAACCAGAAACTCCAATGTAGAGAAAAATAAAACCTCTGGTGGCCCAAGGTTGACTGGCTGCCCAGCCCCTCCTGGGCATATTAACATTACAGAACATATAGTTGAAAACAGAGACTATGAATATATATGATCTGGCTACACACGTTTCAATAATATCAATTCTCCTGTGCATGTGAACATTGTTTCTATTATACCCACAAAATTCAGGACCCTTTCCACACACCATAAACGTATGGGCCGATGGGGAATACCACACTATGATCACTATTTTTTTTGTACTTTTTTAATGCCACAGGGAAGTTACTTCTCTGCATTTAGCCTATGCCCCAGGAGAGCAGTGGGCAGCCACATACAGCACCTGGGGAGCTAGCATTTGAGTGTCTTCCTCAAGAACACATCTGGCTTAGATGGAACTCGAACCAGGAGGGTTCCTCATCCCAGCCTGATGTTCTACCCACTGAGCCACCAGGCCACAACTAACATGCACTGCCGTGGGTTGGCGCCCCACACTGGGTATCCCCTGCCCTGCGCCCTATATGTTCTGGGATGGGCTCCAGGCTTCCCCGCGACCCTTAACAGGAGGAAACAGTTTAGAAGATGACTGACTGATTAACTGTACTAATAAGCAACAGCAAACTGACATTTAGCATCTTAGGCAATACCCCCCCCAATAACAGAGGTTAAAGGACGGGGGAATCTTACATAATGCCTTCACTGCATCTCCACTAAGAAAACGTACTACTCGTATGGATTATATTTCCTTTAACACCTTTGTATCCTGTACATAATGTCAGCTATTTTCATGACAAATTCCATCAAAATACCCTTAGCTTTTATTTTTGCATAACAGTAAAATCAATCAGTAAATGCAAACGAATGCATGGAGTTTGCCAATAACTTCACAAGTTAGCCCAACTGCTTAATTTGTCACTCCACATAATTTAAAAATCAGTTTTACTACTTTGGTCAGACCCTGACATATGACCGTTTTATGTGCATGTCAAATATTCTTTATAAAACATTTCTGGGAAGGTTACAAGTACTTATAACCCATACACTCAATACAAAGTTACTCTACAAAAGAGTCAACAAGCCATGCATAGCAACAAACTTCTCACGTTCTTCTGACACTGACCTTGTGGAGGCTGGTTCACTACAGTCGAGACGAACATAAAATGTTTAGGCCCTGTTCTCTAAGGGTAAAGACGGTGGTCTCTAAGAAGTTATCGTTTCGAAAGTGGTTGCTAATGACTGTGCTAAAACAGAAGACCCTCTCTTTGCGTTGGCTGTACGATGTGAACAGAGTCAAAACTAGCAGTGTGTGTATAACTGGTGCTCCATGTCAGCCAACATACAGGTTAGTGTGAACAGACCAAATGAAAGGCAGGCTGTTTGAACACGCCCCTTCAGTGTGGAGCCCGGCTGTCATGGCTGCTGCTCTACATGACCCCTCTGCACCTGATGCTCCATCTCAGCCAACATACTGGAGAACAGCACAGGTCACAATTTTTTAGGACAGTTTTATTAGGGTGTTTATTTGGTCCAAATTTTTTAGCATCTTTAAGTTAACAGTAATCTATAAGCTATACAAGATATAACTAATTAAAATTGGCATAGGTTCCGATTGTATTCACCATTGGAGTAGTAACAGGTTAGTCTCGATACCCTAGAGCAGCAGTACTCAAATACATGTATTAGAGGTCCACTTACCAAATTTTCCCTGCATAGGTCCAGAAAATTCCAAAAACTACAAAACTATGCACATGAGCAGCACTGCTCTATTTATGAGAGAAGTGACACCTTCTGGTTGTAAATTTGTTCCAGGTCCGGATAGAACTGTAATTCGGTCCGGATGCAGACTGGAGTCCGCCTATTAAGTATGTCTGCCCTAGAATCTAGAGAAAGCACCGTATCAATATATATGCAACTCAGATGACACAAGTGCACTTAATCATTGAGTTTAATTACAACCAGTTCCTCCATTTTTGTCCTAATGCAAATCTATTTCTGTATGAATATTTAACCACTACTATGAATGCTTCAAACAACATTTTTTTAAATTAAGATAAAAAACTATGTAATTAGTACTGACCAATATCATTAAACTCATCCTTAACCAGTCATACAAGTCTTATGTCCATTTTGCCCATTCATTTCCCACACCGCTTATCCTATGCGGAGTGGGGGTCTTGAGCTTACCCAAGGTCCCTAAGGGTACAGGGCAGGAGAGACACTTTCAGGAATAGTACCCTGGGCTGTAAAATACCCGTCACATGATCGGTACGCATGGGGGCAGCTAAGGAATTATATTCACTTATGAGATGTAATGCAGCATTCTTAAAAACTATTACGTTAGCATACCAAAAATCATTTCCCTACTATACATATATATACACACACACACACACACACACACACACACACAGTGACATGCAGAGACTATGTAATAAGTATACTGTAAGACAATGTCTACTGTCCAATTTGAAGAGGTATAGGAAAATACCATATGAATACACCAGGTACAAGAGCTGATCTATCACTTCCTGAAACAGATTGTCTTGAAGTCATGTGACAGAGGATGGACGGAGCATCAAAGGGTACACTTCAAATACACCGAAATACTGCGGGCTCAGAGTGTTGCATGACTACATAAACAATATACAATACTGTAGAAGATACAGTATTGTATTACACTTTGATTAGGCTCAACATTACTGCTGAATTAAAACGCATGAGGCCTGGGACCTTTCTCACTGAAAGTAATTTAAGAAAAAAGATTTGTGGCAATAACAAAGCTACTGCCAAATGATTTTGTATGAATAGTATATTTAAATAAGAACAAGTAACTTGCACCCATAAAAAAGTGAGTGTAAATTTCAGAAAGATTGAAACCACAACAAATGAAAAGGAAATGGATAGCAAGTAATGGATTAATGGTGTATACGTTTAGAAAATGAGATTATAGACCTTCTAATACAGGACAATAAACACACATCACTTGTGTGACAGAACACCTATATTTACAAGACACCTGAAGAGGAACCCCACCCACCCACGGAAACCTGGAATCACCAGTCAGCTTCATGTCTGTTTCTTACAGGTGCAGGTTTTTGCTTCAGTCAATTTGCTTTTAATTTAACTATAAGTCAAGTTAAACATCGACTTTACTCTGTAGTCACTGTGTCAAAGCAGAAATTCTCAAACTTTATTCATTTTAACTTTAAAACTACAACAGTCTAATGTTGCTTTTTAATGTTTATTCTGGGTTTATCTCACCTTTTATTTCGTTTCTTGTTAACAATCCCTTAAATGCTTCCTGAGTAAGCACTATTTGACACTGGCAGCTGTTTATATTATTACAATTAGAATACAATTAATGATTACTGGTCTGACTGAAATATCCAGCCTAATTATACAGATATTCATGCTCTGATTCTGCAGTTAGAGCAACACTAATGTGTAATTTATGCTTTTTGTTACAGATCTTAAAAGCACAAGATTGTCACTTCTTGGTAACTTTTCTCTAAAATTAAGATAACTAAGCACAGACAGATGCAAACGATCAAGAACACACAAAATGAACAAACGGGGGGACCTGGGTCCTCTAGGACCATGGTTGAGAACCATTGATCATTATTCTCCAGAAAGTGGGTTTATGTTTTATATTGATCAGCTAGGAAAAGGCAGACCAAAGTTATATACATTTTTGGTAGAAACATTCAGAATTTCCCATCATACAAGTTTATTATTTCTATTCCCATCTGCCACATTAATACAACCACTCAATGGAAATTAAAAACAAAATGGTTATGGGTTTGTGCTGGTAACCCAGATTACACAACACTGTACTGAAGACACATTGTGTATTCTCACCTCTGGGATGTCAGAACTAGCTTCTGCCTCTAGAGGATCCATAGCATTTTCCCTCCAGGATGGAACTAAGTGTAAAATAAAAAAAATAAATAATAAAAAAAATGTTATCATTTAAACATATGCAATAGGTACAACCAGTGTCAAAGCAGCTCTCATCACATTTTTATAGCCATGCAAACTACCTTTTATATATTCTTGGTCCGATCAACCCCAAAAAAAGCCACACCTGTATTTAGCAAAAAATGCACATGTGGGACAGAAAATATTACAGTTTGTACTCAGTTTATTGACTGTCCATAGGACTTACTAGCTACAACTTCTTCCTTCTTGGGGGACGGTTCCCGAAGGGGAGAGGGGGGCGGCTGATGCCAGCGACACAGGTACATCTCTGTGGTGGACATGTAGGGAAGCTCATCCATCTGCGCAGAGCTTTGGTTTAATTCTCCAGGGGGGGCTGGGCTGTCTCCCTGCACCAGAGTGCGTCCAATTCCCACTTTCTCTGGTGTCTCCTTGCTGCGGAGCTCCCTTTGGAAGGGGGACCCACCTTCACGCTCCAACTTTTGGGGGGAATATTTGGACTTTCCCCGTGACTTGGGTGTCTTGGAGTCTAGGAAACAAAACCTCCTATGGATGGACAAACATCATGTCAAAACAGGTGTTAAGGACATAGCTACTTTCACGTTGATCAATGATGGGATAGACAGTAAACCAAACAGTATTGTTGCAAAACGTTAGTAAAAGATAACCAAACTAGCGTGACTCCTGCAAGAGAGTGATGCAGCACGCTCCATTACGCAGGTAGGCCTTAAAAAACTGAATCCTAAATCAGAAAAATCCAAAAATGAGGGGGTAAAAAAAAAAAAAAAAAAACAATCCACAGGGTCCTAGAATTTGGAGTTTGCCATTTCCAATAACATGACTAACTGCAAAACCATTTCATCACTTAAATTTCAAACCATTAATGCAACATTTCAAATACTGGATGAATACAACAGGCAAGTCTACAAAAATCTCTGTGAACATATACACTGATCTGTAATATTTAGTTTTTTTATGCTCTGCAGATTTCTCCCATTAATGTAATCGGTCTAAACCCAAACATGGGTTTAATAATAATCCGTCACATAAATTACACAAAAGTACCTCTTATGGCCCTTGCTACCTCGACCAAAAGACATGCTCTTTGGGGTGTGTATTGGTGGGCTGTCAGTAGCAGCGCTCTCCAAATCGTCATCTTTGTCAGGTGTCCAAGGTTCCAAAGGCTGGAAGAGGCGTTTGTCCCGGGAGTCCTTTTTCACAAGCTGCAGGCGTCTCTCCATGCGTTCAATCCGGGCCAGTAGCTACACACAGACAGAAGTGCGTCTCACTTTGTAGACACCGCACAACTTTTACCTCACGTTACATAAGGCTTCAAGTTATTCCCTGCTACCTCAAAGCTGTCCTTAAAATCAGGTGCCCAAGCATTAAGCAGCTATCCAGTAACTAAATAAACCCCTTCTCCATTTATACATCTGTCAGCAAATGAGACCTATATAAAACCAAAACTAAAATCAGTATATCAGTTATCAAACTTCTCAAACTACATGACCAAAGCATCAACATTTCCTCCACTAAGAATGTAAATTGTTGTGAATATGAATTTGTGATTCGCATCGCCTACCCGACACGTTACACGCATGTTTAACACAAACCCCACACACCGTCTCCTTGTCTGCTTTCAGCTCATCTATTTCCTTGTCCTTGGACTGCAGTTGCTGCTGTTGCTGCTCTATCAGGTCCAGCTGCAGCAGGAGAATCTGTCGCAGGCAGGTAGCTTGTGTCGGGGACTGACATGGGTTTTTTCTAGCATTTTTCCACTTTCCTTCCGAGTTCAGGTCCAGTGAGGCGACATTAAAGTGTGCCGTGACACCAACTCCTCTGTCGCTACCTTCAACACCAGCGTCTCTGGGACTATTGTTAGCGTTTGCCGCAGCCAAGTCTGTCTTGTCCATGCTGTTGTTTTGTCCGAATAAGGTTTTACTCTTTACTGGGGTGCCCTCGCCCCCCATCTGTTTCCCCGGGACAGTCAGAGTCCCCACACTGATCCAGTTCTCCTCCTGGCCTTTACTCTGTCCACCCACTGCCGAGGTACGGGCAGCCTTCCCGGCGTGACTGTGGCTCAGCTTTCTAGATCTGCTGTGTTTCTGCTCGCTGCCGTTTCTGATGTCCCCAAAAGCGTCCTTGAAGTCGCACTCTCTCTTCACACTAACCGAGCTGTCAGGTCCCGGCTGCGACTTATCGCTGATGTCTGCATCCAGCTTATAACCCGTGGTCGCAAACACAGTAGATCTCATATTCATGGCGAAAGGACCCGCACCTTACCGCCCATGTGCCACCTGACAACGAAGTGGGAAAACAGTTTCAATACAAGTAATTATGCAAGTTACACCCCTGGGAACTTCTTTAGTTGTTAGAAATCTCCGACACAGTTGTGTGTGATGAGAGGGTCAACACACACTCTCCATCCGCGAACTGCAAAAGTGCCACAAACCGTGATGTTTGTGTGTTCCGGCCTACAGCCGGGTCGGTTACACTGCTGGGTTTCGGATAGCGGTGTAAGGGTTTCGCTAGCAAAAAGGCTACGCATTGCACACTACCTTGGAATTTTTCAAAATGAATTAAAAGATAAATATTTCTAAAGTAAACGTTTTTGATGTACCTTCCGATCGCTTGTATTCGGTTAAAGTCGGTCCCCCGTTGCGTCTCTAAACAAACCCGCCTCCATTTTCTTCCCTGCAGTGAACAAGCAGAGCCACAGATTTCAGTTTGTTTTTATTTAATTCAATCAAAATGACCTCTTAAATTCCGCACAAAGATCGAGTAAGCTAGCCAGCCATCTAGACCCGAGTATAAAATCGCTGCTAATTAAAACGTAGATTCGTTGGCTTAGCCACATTAAATAAATGTAATTATTTAAGCGACATGAACGGTGTTTATGTTCAAATGATCCATTCACTGAAAAATGGTTTTAAAAATCTGTCAAAAACACTGAACGTGTAGAGTGCCCGATACTACAGCGCAGCGCCTCCATTTTAGATTGCAGCGGAAAAAAGTCACTTCTACCATCTTATACGTAGTGTTTCTGTGCACCTACTAACCTTGGAGTTCGAATTCCTAATAGCTATAATGCAAAAATGAAACATACATTTTAGTGTTAAAGGTATTTTGACTACTTTATAAAGTACCCCCCATTTCGTTATTTCTTTGCAGCTCACCCATCACCCTCATGCTTCTCACACTTACTAGTTTAAAACACCTACCAGTGCGCATGCGCAGCTGGCACATATTGAGCTTCTGAATTTAAAGGGATGGACGTACAATTCCTACCTACCAACGCGCATGCGTATATTGCGCATATTTGTTTTTTATGTTAAAGGGATGGACGTACTTTTGTTATCTACCACAGTGTATGAGTTACTTGCACAAGTTTGCTAGTTTAAAGGGGGCGCCAAACTGACATTAAGTGGAAATTTTAGCTGGAAAAGTTTTAAAGTTAGATTTTAGTGATTATTCTGAACGGGTGACACGGTGACGTGGTGGTTAGCACTGTCACCTCGCACCTTCATGCCTGGGGTTCAACTCACACCTTAAGTCTGTGTGCATGCAGTTTGCATGTTCTCCCTGTGCTTGGCGGGTTTTCTCCAGCCAAGCACAGGGAGAACATTTTCTTCTCTGGTTTCCTCCCACAGTCCAAAGATATGCGGGTTAGATTGATTGCTGTCTCCAAATTGCCTATTGTTTGTGTGTGTGTGTGTGTGTGTGTGTGTGTGTGTGTGTGTGTGTGTGTGTGCGTGTGTGCGTGTGTGTGCATTGTGCCCTGCGGTGGGTTTGCACTCTGCCCTGTGCCCTATGTGTCCTGGGATGAGCTCCAGGCTTCCCATGACCCTTTAAAGGATGAAGCAGTATACAAGACTGATTATTCTAAATGCTAGTTTTTCATTTAAGTTTTAAACTTTTTCTTTTTCTTTTCAGTTCTGGTTAGCAGTGGATGGAAAAAAAAAAACTTTTTATTGAATAAACACATTTCTGTAGTTTTCAGTTCATTGTAAATATAGCTGGTTAAATTTGAGCTGAGATGCCCTACCCAAACATGTCTAAGCATTGACTAGGTCTCTCCATCATGAAATAGAAAAATACCATCCAAAATGCAGCCTACTTGAGATAGAGAAAGAGAAAACAAAAACCAGTCTGAAATCCTAAAAATTATATATATATATATATATATATATATATATATCTCAGAACACATCTCTGGTTAGGCCATGTCACATGTTGTGGGGCATGGGGTAAATACAGGCAAGGGCGAGGAGAGTAGGAAGAATATACACTTCCTGGCCACTTTATTAGGTACACCTGTTCAATTGCTTGGTAACACAAATTGCTAATCAGCCAATCACATGGCAGCAA
>JABJVR010000077.1:11700484-11719306 GCA_025773905.1 Chitala chitala
TGTGTGTGTGTGTGTGTGTGTGTGTGTGTGTGTGTGTGTGTGTATATATATATATATATATATATATATATATATAGTACATGAAAATACTTATAAGGCTTTTCTTGAACTTAATATGCTTATTAAATGCAGTTTGTGCATTGTGCCAATCTCATTAACATTAGGACATAATTCACTACCCTGTTTATGGTAGCCATATAGCATCAAAAAGTAGTGGCTCAGCATAGGGTTTCAAATCTTGTATCAAAACGTAGCCAGTTAACGTCTCTACTAACTAAACTTAATGCATTCCCTATATAATGTAGCTGCTTGACTTAGTTTCTTATTGCTTGTACACAAAATGCACAGGAACTAGGTGCAACACAATGTTTTGAGGTTTTACTGAAATATAAACAAAAACAATGATAAAAAAAATCTTACAAAGGTCATTCAGTTTTCTTTAGTGGCGGTCAAAGATCGGATCGCTCCATCCACTGAAGTCTTCTACTGTCAGTTTTGAAACGTTAGTTCTCAAAAGGCTGGATTACAGTACCATCAATAAATAATACCAGTATATACCATTCCAAAGTAATTTTTCTATATGTAAAAAATATATTCATAAACTCTCTAAAATTATCAGTAAAATGTAAAATTAAAGCTAACATTTACTTTCATATATAAACTCTATTTATGGCTCTTTATACTTTTATTGTCCGGGTTGCTCACCACCTGCCCCGAACTATATAGTCAGAAAAATTAATAATCAGAATCAGTGAATTAATTTATATTACTAATATCAGTCCAGAGTCCTCCTTCTAATGTGTAACTTTCATTGTGCTTCTAGTAGCAGTCATAGCACTGTAATGGGTGTTTCCGTCATGCTGCTTTTTGTCTGCACACGTGTGGTTCTCACATGCACTGTTCAATCTGGCATGACCTTTATTATTTTGTTTTTCATCCATGAATTTAACAGGGACCTGGAATCAACAATCAGGACATCAGCATCTTAAACGTTTTTTCTTAGTTGTGACCAACGCTGCCACTCCTGCATAAGAGGTTGGTGCTCCGTGCTCCATCTACAACAGGACATCTCTGCCTGTACCGAATTTGTCTCTAGAACCTTCTTTCATATAGATCTTCTCTGTCAGAGCCATCAGGTGACATTGCTGGCTGAGTTTTCATCAATAATAGATTATTTCGGGTCATTGGTTCAAGATCATTAGAGTCATATGATATGGTTGTTAAAAGTCTATCATTGACGATTGGCTCTGCTCTATATAGAGTTAACAAACTATCATCATCCAGGATTTGCTGTTTTACAACAGAATTGAGTACCCTCTGCACAGTACAAATCTTTCCTGAGACCAAAATACAGATTTAAAGGAAAATACCTCAGAATTTGACTGATCTTTATTTGGGGTTAATCTGAATCACTTAATTGATAATAGGAGTATGATAATTAGTTTGCACCGTGGGATGAACCCAGAGCATGCACAGGGATAACATGCAAACTCCACATATGGTGCTGAGAACCAGACTTTAACCCATGGCCCTGTAGGTGTTAAGCAACAGTGCTACCCACAGTCCTGCCTGAAATTACCAAATTTATTAATAATTCATTGAGCTGAATGCAAGACTGCTTATGCAACTGCTTTTAAGGCAGTGTACGGTGGGTGGCTCACGTGTTCTCTTTGTCTCCTGTTTGCTTTTACATAAGTCTCTCGAGTAGTTTAACCAGCAGTGCAGGCTCTGTGGGTGACATGTCTGCTATTGAGTCCACATGATGTGTTTTTCTCCACACACACTGCAGGCCCAGGCTTGTTCATTATGTAATAGTTTTTCTGTACAGCAAAAAATTTTGTTCTGGCTCTCCTCCTGTTTTTGCCTCCATCTAACGCTGGCTTGCCAGACTTTGCTGCCACGCTGTTTTTAATCCTCCCACAGGTTTTCACACTTTCTCATATATTAAGTTCCTTCCTACTCTTGCTGACAGTAAAACAAAATACATGGCCTCGTTTTATGTGTTCTGTTAATCTGATTGAGTCCATGTTATGCTTTTGTAAAACTGCCTTTCTTTTTTTCCATTTTGCCATTAATCTTTGACAGTCTGCTCTTTTTCCTAAGCCTTGCCAAAATCCCTTGAAGGACACCTCCCTAATGAAACCTTCCATACCAGGACTGCTTTTCCATGAGCTTTCCTCTTTTACATCATTATCTTACAAGCAGGTGTTTTAATATATATCTATATAATCTTCTCACTCAGTTTCAGTTTTATGTAAGTGGTACTGAGATTTGTCAAAAATATACTGTTTGACAATACATGGTTTTTTTCCCTGTATATGCAGGAGTTCGTGATCTTCACAGGACACATCTACTAATCCATTCTGAAACTTGCAACATTTATGTTTTAAACATAGAGGAAAACAGCAGGGCAGTAACTGGGACAATGTGATTGAAATATTTGTTCATTTCTTCTTTAAAATATGCATCCACTTGATGATTATATACAGACATCTCTGACTTGTCAACTCATCGTGCTAACATGTAAAAAGGAGTCCTGAATGCGGATGAAGAGACATTATGTAAATTACCACTGATCATGTAATGTGTTAAGCAGAGCTGAGGAAAAGGTCTGTGATGTAATGTGATATGTGTTTTCATAGCCTGATTTTTTTCTTTAGTTCTGCAGTGTGGGATTCTTATACTTACAATTCAGTATTTCACAGGACTGTGGATCATACTATTGTGCGCATCTTTTATATTGTTAGTTTTTGATGGGAAGCTCTTACTTAATGAGTTAAATGAAGGTGTACACTCATCAGCTATAACATTATGCCCAGTGACAAGTGAAATGAATAACATTGATTATCTTGTTACAATGGCTCCTAGAATTAGGTGGGATATATTAGGCAGCAAGTGACTATTTTGTCCCTGAAGTTGAGCGACTTTGACAAGGGCCAAATTGTGATGGCTAGACGACTGGGTCAGAGCAACTCCAAAACTGCAGCTCTTGTAAGACATTCCCAGTCTCCAGTGGTTTGGATGTAACAAAAGTGATCCAAGGAATTAAAACTAGTGAACTGATGACAAGTTCATGAGTGGCCAAGGCTCACTCACTTGGGGAGTGAAGGGTGGCCCATCTACTCCAATCCAACAGAAGAGCTATTGTAGTTCAAATTGCCGAAAAGGTTAATGCTGGTTTGATAGAAAGGTATCAGAACACAGTGCATCACAGTTCCGTCGCAGTTTGTTGCGTATGAGGTTGCATAGCCGCAGATTGGTCAGGGTACCCATGCTGACCTGTGTCCACTCCCAAAAGTGCCTACAATGGGCACATGAGAATCATAACTGGACCACAAAGCAATGGAAGACGGTAGCCTGGTCTGATGAACCACATTTTGTTTTACATCATGTAAATGGCCAGGTGTGTGTCACTTACTTGGGGAAGAGATGGCACCAGGATGCAAGATGGGAAGAAGGCAAGCTGGCTGAGGCAGTGAGATGCATTGGGAAATATTCTGCTGTAAAACCTGCTATTCATGTGAATGTTACTTTGACATGTACCTGTCCCTGGGATCAGTTATCAGTTCGCATGGCCTCTCTTACCATTGCTATGCTGACGACACCCAATTGTTCCTATCCTGCCCGTCCTCAGACACAGAAGTTTCAACAAATATTGCCTCGTGTTTTGCTGACATCTCAAGATGGATGATCATCACTTGCAGCTGAACCTCTCCAAAACTGAGCTGTTGGTCATCCTGGCCAAGAACTCCATTCCCTATGAACTGTCTCTGAACCTTGGCACATCAACCATAACTTCTTCCACATCAGTGAAGGACCTTGAATTGGTGATGGACAGCAATCTAACATTCTCCGAGTACATTGACACAGTTTGCAGGGCTTGCAGATTTGCCCTCTACAACATCAAGAAGATCAGACCATCTCTTACAGAATATTCAACTCAGCTCCTGGTCCAAGCATTAGTCGTCTCAAGATTAAACTACTGCAATTCACTCCTGGCCGGCCTCCCAGCCTGTGACATGGCCTGTCCGGAGAATCCAGAATGTAGCAGCACATCTCCTCTTCAATGTTCCCAAACAGATGCACGTCACTCCCCTTGTCGTCTCACTTCATTGGCATCCGGTCCAGGCACACATCAAATACAAGACCCTGATGCTTACGTTCAAGTCCATCAATGGGACTGCTCCAGGCTACCTCCTGTCCCAAATTAAGTGCTACATCCCTTTCCATTCACTATGGCCTGCCAGTGGGAAGAGACTGGTTGCACCCCTGCTGAAAAATGGTAAACCTAGGCTCTTCTTATCTCTGGCATCTAAATGATGGAATAAGCTTCCTCTTGCATTGAGGACTTCATCGTCCCTGTCCATGTTGAGCAGTCACCAAGCAGCAATGGGGGGAAGCTGCACAGCAACATGGATGCTCTCCCGCTTAGCCATTCGACAGCTTAGCCATTCATGGTGGATTGCTGTACAGGAGATGGCAGAGCCCAGTGCCAGGCCAGACTCTATGGCAGCTACTGCCAAGATTCTCTAAAGGCCATGGTGCTGTGCAGCGGTCATGGCCCCCCTGGGATCAGTCACTTTTGGTGTATCAAAGACACTGCAGCAGCTGAGACAATACTTGTATTAGGAGAGATTCCAAAGGTCCTTCCTCCCTGCTGCAGTCAGACTGTACAACAGTCATTCCTAATATGGACTGGTTCTTTTCATATGCAATATTTACTGTGCAATTCTATGATTTTTATTTAGTATGTGTTAATTTATTTTATTGCTGTTTTTTTTATGTTTTTTCTTTGTATATAGGTATTTACTTAATTTTTGATGCTCTTCTGTACTTTCTGCTACCTATTCTGTACTTGCTGCTGCAACATTGTAATTTCCCATTGTGGAACAAATAAAGGTTTCTTCTTCTTCTTCTTATTGACCAGGTTGCCCACCAGAGTGCTCCACAGCACCGCTCTAGTCCCTTCAGTCTGGAGCCCCAATGGAGCGTGTTTGAGTGGACATCTGGAGCCCTTTCCCCACCACCGACACAGGGAATCGGTATGGTTTCATGGCCATGGACTGCTTCACTAAATGGCCCAAGGTCTAGCAACCATCACGGCTAATAAACTCATTGAAGAACTCTTGCCGTTTCAGGGCGCCCATGGAGCTGCCCAGCAACCAGGGGCGCAACATTGAGTCAGCTGTGATTTTGGAAGTGTCTTGGTTGTTGGGGATCAGGAAGATGCGCACCACTCCCCTCCACCAGCAGAGTGACGACTTCATGGAGTGGTTTAACTGCACCCTTGTTACACATCTTGCCGTCCTCATCAGCCAGCACCAGAGGGACTGGATCCAACATCTGCCCACAGTCCTGTGGGCCTACAGGACAGCGATCCACGAGCCCACAGGTTTTACTCTGGCCATGCTGATGTTGGAAAGGGAACTATGCATGCCATTGAAGTTAGTATTTGGCTGCGCCCCCAGCCCTGAACCCACTTCAGCCCCGGAGTATGTCCGTGAGCTGTGGTGGCACATTGAGGACACACACCAATTCACATGTGAGCACATGTGAGCACCTATTAGAGGACAAGCCATTGAAATGGTGAAAAGTTATACATATCTTGGAACTACCATTGGCTCTACTCTGAACTTTAAGGAACACTGTGAAGCCGTGTGTAGGAGAGGACATCAGCGCATATTCTGTCTGAGGAGGTTGTCCCGTTTTCAGATAGACAGGACCATGATGACGTTTTTTTTATCGTGCTTTTATTGAATCTATTTTAGCTTTTTCTCTTGTGTCATGGTTTGGAAACTTGTCTCTCAAAGACAAAAAATCATTGGGTCAGATTATTAAATGGTCAAGTCGAGTAATCGGAGAGTCACAGCTGAGCCTAGAGACGCTGTACAACAGGCAGGTGCAGTGGATGGGCAGCTCCATCTGTAATGATGTCTCCCATCCTCTAGCAAGGGAATTTTAGCTCCTCCCATCCGGTCAGAGATTTAAAGCCCTGAGGTGTAGGACCAAACACTACAGGAATAGCTTTGTTCCTGTGGCTATTGCTTTTTTAAATAAGTCTTGAAGAAACCTCTGCACTTTATTTTTACTTTTTTTTAGATGAAGGTAAGATAAACTTTGTCACATGCACAATTATACATAGTACAATGTACAGTGAAACGTTTTACTCTTTCAATTTATTATTGTAGTATTTTTTAATGTAACATGGCAGTAAAGTGTCTCCTCATTTTTTATATCTTGTTTTTATCCATGTATCTTTTAATTGGATCAGTGAGGCTTGTAAGCACTTGGCCATGTCTTTGTCTTTGTGCAGTGTGTGTAATTATGGTTCCATATGGATGTCTTCTCCTGTTATTGCAGAACAAATCTACCTACAGGTATAAATAAAGTTACCTAAACCTGAACCTTCTACCATGGCAGCCCCCTGAGGTCAGGTGACTAGATATGGCTCTACAACCTGCGCTGCCGTAGAGGACTGTGTCCACAGCTCATGGGCTCAAGGCAGAGACCATGCATGGTGCTGGAAGACTTTCTGATTTGGTGTATTGGGTGCGGGTGGAACTAGGGGAGCACGCAGTAGTGGTCCATTGGGACTGGCTAGCCCCATACCATCCCAGGGCCCCCCTAGTTGCTGCAGACTCCACACGCTCACTACCAGTGAAAGCAGACAACTCGGATAATGGTGTCTCCCGCGTCAGTTGTGGGACTGTGTGTTAGACTTGAGCGGCGTGGTGGGCTGGGTGGTCGCTAGGACGGTTGACCTCTGGAAGGGGGGGCTGTGTAATGCCGGCACATTACTTTTTGGTGTTGCTGGGAGAAGGCTCAAATCTCATTTGCATTTCCCAGCAGCACCTTGTAAATAGTTGTGTGTCACCGCCAGTGTACCTGTGAGTGAGAGAGGAGGCCCTTCCCCCATTTTCCTTTTGAGAGTGTCTTTGGGTGGCTATTTGAATGCAGTCTGCCTAATTCCTTTTACGGGCTACATAAAGAGCTTGTATACACTGCAGAAGCTGTACCTGGGTGATTAATAACTAGCTCAGGAAAATGCTATAGTATTATAAAATACTGTGACAAATCATGCTGACTTGATAACCATACAAAAAATTGCTAAGTTGACCATATGTGCTCTACCTAAGAAAAAAAGTAAGGACCTAGTTTGACTGAACCTAACATCAAAACTGGGCCACCTTTTGTTTTTCCAAACATTTGGAGGCGTAGACGTTTTTTGCGATTGGGTCAAAGTATCTGTATGGTACACTTACCGCAGTACATGTAATTACAATAAGGAAACGAACACGACAAAGGTGTGTACATGTTAAAGATAACGCCCGGTTTTGTTTCACTATGCAGCACGCACGCACACACACCTACTGGCAGAAATGGGGGCGGGTGGCTGTACGTTACAAAGACCGGCAGACGGAGCAGGCAGGGAGGAGCCTCGGGGAGCACGCTTCGGTACCGAGGAGGAATCCTAATAACGTGTTGGAACCGGACACTGGTGTTACCACTCGTGTAGGTAACACAGCACATTACAGTATCGCTCACCTTCGACAACAGACAGAAATTTATGGCAGCCTGATTGCATACATCAGAAAGGTATTCTTGAAGCGTCATAAAGACCCAGCTGCTTTGTTTTCGTGTGTGTGCGCGCTGTCCTTCATGTCGCAGCGCTGAGCCTTCACCGAACAGGCTTCGCTGCAGCAAACACACTGGACTGCAGCCGAGGTGATCGGTGCATTTTGGAGGGTCTTTTTTGGTGTTTGCATGTACCGCATTGTTTTTTCTCAACTGTACCGCGGTGTTTCTTCTCGGCTGTACCGTCAGAGCTGTACCGCGGTAAACAAGTGCGATCTGACGCCACGGAGCACTGCTGCGGAGCGGGTGTTCAGCACTCCGCCAGGATCCGCGTTTATGTGAAAACGTCGTCACTTAAAGTGTCGCCGTATTAGATATATATTTTCACTTGATTTATTTTATATACGACTTGGATAGATTCCTGAACCTTCGCCTCGGCAGGTATACAAATAAGGGAATCATACACGCGTTCGGCGAGTTCTGCCATTGCTGTCAGCATATTTATATCAAATTATAGCGCGTTAGCTGAAATTTATTTTGAATCTGGTGTCGAAAATGCCGGCAGGAATGAAGCCTCTGGAAAAGTTTTTGAAGAAACAGACAACTGCGCTCACCCGTGCTGGGGGCTTCGGGGAAAAGGCAGCTGGCACAGGGGCAACCAGGCGGCGCCCGAGCCTCTCTCGGGTGGTGCCTTTTTTTAGGGAGACCTCTCCGGACAGCGGCCCGGCCCGTGAGGTGTTCAGCCCAGAGGCGGAGGAGCCGCCGTGCTGGCTCCCCGCTGCCGCCGACATTAGGAGTCCGTCTCTTTCGAGCGATGAGCAAAGTTCAGAAGGTAGTCTGGAGACGGCATGGACCCCGCTGCCTGCAGACATGCCGGAGAACATCGTGCTGGCGGTGCTGGAGAGCGTGGCCGGATGCAGGCGGCATGGCAACGGCACAGGTGAGGCGGTGACCCCAAGTTGCTATCTGCGCTCAGCATCCCCACTTTCTCACACACACACACACACACACACGCACGCTAACACACACCACACGAGAGCTTGATGTGATCTGAACGTTATTCTGTACTGTTGCAGTTCCATTGCATTGCTTAACACTTAGATTTTTCCTTTTACATTTTCCCTAAAATCATCCTTTACAATTTCTGTGCAATTTTGGAATTAATAGGATTACTGAAGTATACCATGCCAAAAAGTTTGTTTTTAAATATAGATCTGTAAATTTTAGACAATAACATGTATTGCATAAATATGGCTTTCTAAGAATATGAGTGAAATTTGCATTTAAATTAAATTGACCGTTTTTATCTAGGCCTACTTTTTACAAACGCCTGTGATTTTTCTGTTTAATATATTTTATATACTGTGTGCATTAACGCTAAGATCAATGCGTCTGGATGGGAATGGACTGTACGCAGTGTTGTTCTTCATCTTCCCTCTTCATTTTCCGCGGTTATATAATGTATAAGGCCTGGCGACTAGGTGTTATAACTCAATAATGGTTGATAGCATACAAGTTTGGCATGTCGTGGTTATCGGTACCCGCGTGTATGAAGTGGCAGTTAGAAACACTGAGCGATGCTGTGTAAAACCCGCAGAGCAGTGGTCCTGTTCGTTTACCATCAGCCAAAGCGCTGTGGGAACGGCTCTTGGGTTTACATTTTAAGTACTAGCGTTTATACACAATGTTTTGATCCTGTGGTCGTTAAATAAAACAAAATCAGCGTTAAAAATAAGAGGTACTGTAAAATATGAGTTGGACCAATTTGTCAGTATTATTTAGTGTTTTGTCTCGCAGTGAGGTGTGAATTTTTTTACATGCCTGCTTTTCATAATGGCAGTGTTCTCTTTTTTACTGTATGATCTGTAAACCAATATTATTTAAAGATACCCCATCTAAGTAATAAGTAATATTGTAGATTAGTTTATATCATAGTTTTATCAGTGCCAGTTGCAGTGATGGTTAATGCAAAGCTACAGCTCGCTGTGTGTGTGTGTGTGTGTGTGTGTGTGTGTGTGTGTCATGTCAGAAGACAGGGTGGGGTTGTAGCTAAAACACTCAACTGCTATGGGTTGTCATAGTTGTTATATAAACCCTTATGTTTTCCAAGGTTTAAGTTGTCCTATTTTGACTTTATATATTTTTTTTAACAAGTCTGTCATAATAATGATAGCAAGTCTAGCAAGTTGTAGATGTGTGATATACCTCACTTCTATCAGCCTTCTACTGTTATAACACAGAATCTGAAAATGAGGAATGGTGCATTGTGATTCTTCATTTGCCCTTGACCACTAAAAAGGACGTGTAACATGCTGTTGTGAGGAATACAGAGTGACTTGAAATGCTATGGGCTTCACCACTATGAATTTTGGAGCACAGTAATAGTGCATCATCAAACATTTGAGACCCTTAAGCAAAATAGATTGTGTAGATTATGTATGGGTTTCAATGTGCAGAAAGGTGGAAAATTCAGTGGAAGATGTATGTTAGTGACAGTTGATCTTCCTAAACTACAGCCAGACTACTACGTTTTCACAAAGTTCCTCTACCCCTAACCTTCTCTATTGTGTGGTTTTCATTGCATTCAGATATTTGCAGAATCTATAGGCTTGCCCACCAGAATTTATTTTTTATTTAGGACCAGTAGTTTTGCATAATGATTGATGGACTGAGCTGAGGTCAGTGACAATATTGTTTGTGGTCTGACCAATTTAATACAGAATGCTGTAGAATAATGTATAATATTTAACAATATAAACTATTTACAAATATGTGTAGGATAACTAGGGCTGTGAATCAGCACTGACCTTACAGTTCACTCAGAGTTTGATTCACAAGTGCCTAAGGTTCAATTAAATTTCTATATAATTTGCTAAATATCCTTTTGAGAATCTGTTCATGATGTACATTAACATCAAACAATAACAAAGGGTCAGTATTAAAAAATGAATTTTTAAATAAACTGCAGTATACTGTTTTCTTTATTGGTTATCACAATGTACATTGTCATGTAAAACACTCAGTCAGTTACCATGTCCACATGAGGGCTGTGGTGGCAGCTGGCTCAGCTGGTCACACCAGAGTCCCTTTTCACTCAGAATGATCTCCAGTCACTCCTGGGGGATCCCGTGGGAATCCCTAGACAGCCTGGAGATGTAACCCCTCTAACGCATCCTAGGTTGACCCCCAAGTCTCCGCCCGCTAGGACATGCCCACAAAAGCCTCAGGGGAAATCTTCCACGGGACATCCTCAATTTCATGCCCCGATCACCTCAGCTGTAAAACGGTTAACAAGAAAAGGTTCTTTTCTTTACACAACACCTGAAACTCAGTTTTGAAAGTCAGGGGTATTCCCTCTTTACACATCCCTTAATCCCCAGAATGAATACTTAGTCACCATATCATAGTACTTTTACAATTATTATACTTGTCATTGTGTTTTAAAGGGAAATTTCTAAACCTCACTGTTTTTACAGGTGCATGCAGAACACTGTAGTTTGGTCTGCAGATAAATACTGTTTTTGAGGAACGTGGAGCTTTTGGATATTTCAATAAATTGTGGATCAAGAGAAAGGCTAACTGTAGTCTAGTCCTCAGATACAGGTTCTAAAGGTAAACTGCCTAAACGTCATGTATCCAATGTGATAGTGATATCACTGTGTTCTCTGGCTGTGCTCTTTGTGTTTACTGTACACATTTTAAACAGATTTACCTAACTGACTGCATAATACTGCAAAAGCTGCCTTTTATTTCATTGCACATTACCAGTTGTGGGGAAATAAATGTAAAAAAAAAATAAAAAATAGTTTCAAGGTATAAAGATAAATAGAAATGCAAATCCTTTTACCAAGGTGCTCTATAGTCATTCATGAAACATTTTTTTGAATGTATAAAAATAGGCAGAAGTTGAGTTAAAAATGTTTCAAACAACTACATTGGCAGATGACATTTTTTATTCTCATCATTAAGATGATAAAATGTTAATAGTTACAAAGAAACAACACACACAAGAAAGAGGACTGTGTTTTTGAAAATACTTGAATTGCATAAAATGCTCTGGATACCAGCATTTATGCTTACAGTGTCATGGCATCGAGCTGTATTGACTCATGTGCGTGTGCGCGCGCCTCTAATTACCGTGATACTCTCAGTAGTACTCAAACTAAACTGGCATGTCCCAGTATGCCAAAAAAATGTCACCTATTCAGATTTCTAACATGCTGGTTGGTGACAAAAAACCATTTCGATGCTGTTGCAGGTTCTTGATTTAAATATAGGTGTAACAAATAAATTCTAAGTGTGTTGGATCAGACTGTAAAATAATTGGTCCATTTCATATTGAAAACTGGTATCTATTTTGAATACCTGTTAGAATCATGAGATATTTTAGTTTAAAGTTTAAAACATTTTGCATTACATTCTAGAGAAAGTCATGTCTGCTGTTGTCTTCTAACAAGAATAAATTTGGCTAAAGTCAGTTCAAGATTGGTTTGGGTATGGAGCTTGTGACCTACTGATTTTACACTTAGCAGTGGCACTAAATACCACTAAAATTGTTCAGCATTTTCACTTCTGATTTTTAAAATGACTTTTTTGCAGCCAGGTATGTATGCCTTGCATGCATGTCTAGTTATTTGCTTTTGGTGGTTTTTGCCTGTCAAAAGTTTCGTTGGGCAGTGCAGTAATAAATATGTCAACCGCTATTTATTGCAGTTTTATTTGGCTGTCCAGCTTAATACAATGAGACTGTTGTACTGTATTTTTTGATGGATCCAGCCCAATGGCAACAACACAGTGCGCTATTTGCCTAGGTAATGCCTCCATCTGTTTCTCTGCAGATTTCCAGACTTTTGTGTGTCACCTGCTCATGTTCATGAGCTCGTCATTAGTCTAGTGAGAAAGTAAGAAGTAAGGGCATTGTATCTTGTAAAATGAACACGAGTTTTGGCCGTTGTGTGGGAAGACAGTTTTTTTTTTTTTTTTTTTTAAGAAAGGCTTATGTAACGATGACAGTTACAGTTCCCTGTGCATGCTCTCCTTTTCCTGGCACGTTGCCTTGCAGATACATGCACCCCCACGCATGCTGGTAGCCGACACACTTGGGTCAAGCTTGAGATCCACACATGAAGGGAGCTGCTGTCCTGCGTGCGTGCGTGTGTGCGTGCGTGTGTGTGCGTTCGTGTGTGCGTGCACACGCCCCCATCTCGCAGGCCTGGTACCAGTTCACATGGCAACCAGCACATCTAGAAAAGCAAAAGGAGTAGGAGGCGTAGATGGAGAATTAGAGGGGGCTGAGACTGTGCAGAGCTCAGATGTAGATGGTGATGTGGTGTTTGCTACGAAAAGCTGTGGCAATAATTGGGAAAACTAGCATTCAGAATAGAGTGAAGACATATTTTACAGTTTTGCAAAATCAACTTTTTTAAGGGGAAAATTTGCATGAAAAACCTCATTCTGAATTTTCAGTTTGGGAAATGTTAGGGGGATAAGGCCTTGTGTTAAATATGGTACGTTTGAATGAAATCAGCATCTGATATAAAGTGAAAATTGATCATCTCAGAATTGTTATCAAAATGTCTGTGTACAGATTAAGGTGAATGCAGAATTGCTTAGTTACCCACTACAGTAAAAACCATCTCCACCCATGTTTACATAGTGTATGCACTTACACTTTAATCCTGATAAGACCTGCGTGAGGAATTTGAAATTGTTTAAAGGTGAGATTTTCTTTGTGGAAACTTTCAAACATACATGGAACGAAAGTTAAAGTAAGCTGCTGTTGTCTAGAATCTTGCCTACAATATTTCTGTCGGTAAGAAAGGTGAGGTATAAATGCTTAGTGTTTAATTTAATCCAGACAGAGAAATAACAGGCTGCTGGATGTGTGGTGTGTGCTGCCTGACGTGCTGCTGTTGGATCACAGTTGTTTGGCCCTATGGATTAAAGGGCCCTATGGATTCAGTTTTTTGTTTTTCCCCCCTAAATTGCGTTTTTCTTTTCTAGTTTCATTTCTTTCTGATTTATCTAAGATTGCGATTCCAATTATTTAATTTTTTTTTTAGGTTTACCTAAATAAGATAGCATCATATCCTAAACGATTAAATAATGAACATTTATTAAACGGGCATATTATTTTCAGCACAAACGGCAACAAAATTTCTCTACAAATTCTTGCCAAGAATCCTAGGGCCTCATTGCACTTGTTAATTTGTTTGGGCAAAGTGGATTATTCCTTCTCTTTGTTTTTCAGATGTATGGAAGTACATCGGCAAAATATGTTTGGCTTGGTAGCCCTGGTACATGGGTTTATCAACAACACCAAAATTATTTGCTGTTGCTGTCAATGTGAACTGAGTTATAACCAAAGTACATCTAATGTTAAATAACTGGTCTCTTTAAGACTTTTGTTCCATGCTTCCAAGTAAAGATTTTTCTCAATCTATCAATATATTGTTTCATATCAAGTAACATCAGTGTTTACTAAGAAGGTTATGGTTACGCATTCTCAATATCTAAAAAGTTCTTTGAGGCACATTGTTGCAAAAGGCACTATATAAAAATAAATTTAAATATCTTGCTTCTGTGTCCAGTTATTTCCGAGGCTAATTTTGCTCAAGTCAAGCTTGTTCTCTAATAGTGAAAAGATCATATGGAACTTAGGAAAACAGAATTTTTTGTTTAGACTTGAAGTGATTTTAATAAATACGATTTCCAGGCACGTGTGCAAAATCTGTAGTCTGTAGTGTAACACAATGTTGGATCCTTGGTAAAAATCGGGAGTGTAGTTTGATGGGTTTGGTTCACATTTGTAAATGTCCATTAAAGAGATGTAATAGCTTTTGAACTGCGTGTTTTTGCATATCGTAATGGTTGGACAGCAATGTATTTCTTATTCAAATGTGACATTGCTTGGGCTTAAGATTCCTATGATTATGGTACGAGCGTACTGGTAAATGCTAGATCTGTGTGGGTTCCTGGAATATTTAAGTCGTCGTTTTATGTTACTTAAATGATTCGGGGATGTTTGAGTGAAAATGTATTGCTGCCACATGTAAGCATGGATACACTACATTGTGTGAGATGCTTTGTAAGTGTCAGGATTTTGGGGTGTGGTCTATGATCTCTAAGTAATTATTTGTATGACTATATAATGGAAAATTTAGCAGGCCAGCATGCCAATCTGTTGTTGAGCTTGAGTAAAATTTAAAAAAAGTTAAATGTTCTACCTGTGAGGGTTTCTGACAATCTTTATCATTGTTTTGTTCAATTATTTCTGATAATGTATACAAAAATTTGGATAAAGCACCCATCTCTTTCTAATTTGAAAAATGTCCCTTCATGGTAAATTTTTAACAAATAACACAATGCAGTTTACTAATTGAATTTGTGATTAGCTATGGACAGTCATGTAATTTTGATTAAATAACTTAACTTGTTGACAGATAATTTTTACAGGTTGTTCTTAGCAACAAATGTGAATTTATCAATAACACTCGGCCAGCTGTAATGCATACACGTATGAAATCCGCCGTACGGCCAATTCCCCTTATAACCGGTAATGTTCTGACAGCATGGGTGTAAGCTGAGGTATACCTGGATAATGTCGAAAAGCCTAGTTATCAGACACCAAGGTGAGGGTCCACATTGTGAGGGTGGGGTGTAATTAGGGTGCATTACAGCAGCGTGTCCTTAGAAAAGAGGAAATGGCCAGTGAGGTCATGTTTGTGCTCCGAGCAGGAGTAGTCAGGGATGTAAAGATAATGCAGTTCGTCATGATACTGGGTTTACGATTAGATTTTCTCATGATATTTAAAAAACAAAATTTGAATGGAAAACATACATATTATATAAACTTAAAAGGCAAAAACAAGGACAATCAATGCCAAACTGTTGTTTTTTTTTTTTTTTTTTTACTTTTTTTCTTCTTCATAGGCAGTGACCAGTGTTGTGGAATTGTACATACAGTACCATAATGCTACTGTTAGCAGTTGTGTAATGGGCTGAAAGTTTTTGTTTTATTTACAAACCAACAAAATTTGTACGCGTGCATTAATGTTAAACATTTAACCAGCATTTATAGCCATGCAAGAAACACTGCTTGTTGCATCATAATAAGACTTAAAGTGCATAAAATGCATATAACGGAGTTGACTCGTTATAGAAAGGTGCGTTTTAGGTATTACTAGATCAGTTAATAAGAACATTTTGTTTCTTCTTTGCACAATTTGCAAATAAATGATCATATGCGCTGTACACACTCTGTTAAAAAGCGTGGCCCCAAGGCTGGAGCGTTGTGGATTTTAAGAAAAAGATGTGATGGGACAGACCACAATCTTGACACATCTCAAGAATTCTACAGCTTGTGATTCCAAGACCTGCAGTTTCCTGGGCAGCAGTGTAAGGGCACTCTTTAAACCACACCTGGTACCAAACATTTGGTGCCACAGTTGATGATATTTCTCGTTAATTTTCCACTGGTGTGGAAACTAGTATCCGAGCAGAATGGCATCATCTGTGACCACCCCGGAGTGACATTTAAAATAAAACTAGGCTGTATGTTCTGCCCTTAATATTTAAAGCTTTTATCTTGGCAGACAGCAAAAATAGGAATAAAAATAATTAGGACTTTATTAATCCTAAAGGGAAATTACTTCTCTGGATTTAACCTGTCCCTCTGGGGAGAGCAGTGGTCAGGCATATGTAGTGCCCAGGGAGCTGGTGTTTGAGTGTTAAGCTCAGGCACACACGTGACGGATGGCCTGAGGTTCGAACCGGGAGACTTCCTGATGTTTCACCCAATGAGCCACCAGGCCGCTAAAATGAAAATGAACATAATCTAGAAAGTGCAACATGTCGATGAGCATAACAAAATGCGTAGACATAACAAAGACATAACAAAACGCCTAGTCATAACAAAATGATCTGAAACAAGTCTGTTATTCCAATCCTTAAATACATCAAGCAAAATGTCATTAACATTTATTGCTTTAATTCGCTTCTTTCATTAACTGAATACACGGCAAATGACGTAAATCACGGAGAGCTTCAATATTACTACTTACTTCAATTATTACTTCATTAATTATGCTTCTGTTTAGAAACCTTTCTTAAGATATCTGTACTTAATCCTGCAGTACATTACAGCCCGCTATATTATATTTAACCAGATGGTAATCAAAGCTTGGGTTTCTTAATTTTTCTCACTTCCATTATATTATTATTGTTGTTGTTGTTGTTGTTATAATTATTATTATTATTATTATTATTATTATTATTATTATTATTATTACTTCATTTTTTTTGAGTTTGTAACTACAGTTTTTAAAGATGTCAAGTGTGCCTTGCAAACACAAAATACATTATTTGCATAACCAGTTCGCATCAAACACGTTTGCAAGTCCCACCCCTCAGTACTCATGATATTCAAAACAGAAGGTTGGTTTGGTACCAAAAGTCTGGTACCTGGTGTGGTGGGAAATCCCCCCAAGTCTCTTTTTGTGGAGTGTCACTAGCAGTGTTGGTCCAGCTGGCCTATAGAGAGCAGTTTACCGTCTGCCCAGCCCAACAGTGGGACTGTATAGGCTGTTGGCAACAAGGAGCCAAAAGTGAGTGTAAATACCTGCACCTCACGTTGCACCGTATGTTTCAAATTTTCAGCTACATTAACTTTTTGCACCTTTTATACATTGAACACCAAACATTCTAAGAATATACATAATGAACAATGTATAAGAAGTGTTCAAATACAACACATTGTTTGGATCACCCAGGCTGCTGACTCAAATATTCTCTCAAATACAGTTTGGAACATGGACTGGATACTAATATGCAGTTCTTTAAATTGTAGGTTAATGATGAATAAATTGCAATGTAAGAACATGCAAAAGGGCAAATAATGCTATACCATGCATATCTTTGAAATGTGTGAAATAATTCCAGACATTTGAAATGATTCAGCATTCAGAAGTAGTTTTTAGCCTTAATGATTAACAGAAACAAGACGAGAGAAAAGTCAGATGGGGGATGGAGGATGGACACCGGCACTGACTGCCACTGTGGTCCGACGGACACCGGCACTGATTGCCACTGTGGTCCGACGGACACCGGCACTGACTGCCACTGTAGTCTGCAGTATTTTTATACAGCTTATGCAACTCATCTCCAGAAGTTCCCATTTGCATTTATCAAAAAAATTAACAAATTGGTAGATGGTTCAGGTTTATGCACAGCCAGAACCAGGGCTTGTTGATTCCATGCAAAGACCAGCTGCATATGAAGCACTCATGAACGACCAACATGTGTAACTAACATCACTGGCTTTTCTGTGAGCGTCTCTGATGTTAACACGATTTTGAATTTCTGCACTGAGTATCTCCCTTTCAACAGCATCCTCTTCTCTCAGTCTCTTCTCCTGGGGTTTCTGTCACCACAGTCCGTCAGTGCTGAATCTCCCAGGCAACACTAGGGGAAAAAGAGGTCGAAAATATGCACACAGTAACCTCACACGAATACAAGACTGACACTGCAGTCATTTTATATGGTTGCAGGAGAATCTTGCCCAGGGAGGAAGTCTGCTAGGATTATGTATTTCACCATTTTTTAGTACAAAGGAGCATTTGTTGTTGTAGTTATTTTTACAACTTTAAATAACAGCCTGAGTATATTACATTTACACATTTGCACTTAGAATTAAATACATTCAGCTGTAATGTTTAAATTGCAATGAATCGGTTGTATGCGGTTGTCCCTTCTCATTCGCGTCACAAGAGTGAGGGTTGGAAGACAAGCATCTGTGGGATGTGCTGGAACAAGCTCAGTGGTACGTGCTGCTGGACACCTTCACAGGTCTAGTAGAGTCTCTATGCCTTTCCCCTTAAACAGGAACGCCACAAGTTAGAGCACAAGTGCAGGGTTGAAATGACTGCCATCAATTTGCATGGACTCATTGCTTAATACGATACAAGAAAGCTGCATATAGTTGCACGCTCAGATTATTTTTACAAATTTATAATAACCATAACCTTCTTCCTGTTTAAGACCATAGCTAATTTAACAAATATTAATGAATTTATAGTGCCTTCCAATGTTGCTAATGATATACTGTGTGTGTGTGTGTGTGTGTGTGTGTGTGTGTGTGTGTGTGTGTGTGTGTGTGTGTGTGTGTGTAAATAAATTTATAATAAACACTATAAACACAAAATGTGAGATAGAAAACAAACAAAAAAAAAAAAAAAACAAAATATAATT
>JABJVR010000077.1:11732803-11746785 GCA_025773905.1 Chitala chitala
ATAAATATTACATTAAAAAGCATTTTAATGTTTAAGAATTGTATTTACAGGATTCAGACACCTCACAATATTTTACAGAGCTGTGCGAAATGTATAACTTTTTTTATTGATATGCATATCGTTGATACGTATCGTGTATTGACTGAGTATATCGACGATATGTATCGTATTGTTTTGATCTACCGATATAGAGCCCTACTGATCAGATCATGACTGGAATTTAACTAGCCATTTCCTGACTGTGATCAGCACACAGCAGTCCTGTAGGTGAATAGCACTAGTGATTCACTCATTGTAGGACGCGTCACTCATCCCGTCCATGTTGGTCCTCCTTTATAGCATCAGTTAATCTGTAGCGAGGAAAAGAATAAACCGTTGACTCCTAAGTCAAAGCTAAAAGTAACCATTTATTTGTTGGAAAGGAGCCTCTGTTACAACACTGCCCGTTTGTCTTCTCAGCTGTAAGCAGCAGCAGGACCTCCTGTCTTTCCTCGCCATAGTGCTGGGCCTCGACAACCCTGCAGTGAGTCGACTTCGCCTGACCTGGGAGGTAAACCTCAGCACTCACACTGTGTTGCTCATTGCCTCATATTTATTTATTTTTTTTGCAGTCAGCACAATGCCAACATTTCTGAAATCACTTTAAGTAAACTGTACAAGCTAGTTTTGACTGGTCTCACATATGAACACTGCCAGCTGATGGTGGAGAGGTGGGGGCTCAGCATCTGACACCAGAATATCAGTAACGGCACTGAACACAAGAAGTGTCCCTCAAAGCTGCAAAAATAAATGAGAAACATACAGCACGTCCATCATTAGCAAGTCACAGTGAACTCAAGATGTGCATTATGGTCAGATGTTAATGCTGTAACTGTGATCTGTACTTCCATGCTCTTTCATTTGAGCTAACTTATGCATGTATGAAGTCGTTCTAATCAAATTGTGTCCCTCAGGGTCTGCCTGGAAAGTTCAAGAAGCAGTTCCAGCAATTTGAGAGCATCGCGGTGAGTCCTGCACAATGAAGGGGCTACTGGTGGAGCTTTCGTTTGTCTGCACGGTATTGTATGATGCTGAGTTTTCCGTTCGCTGTGTTTTCTCAGGACCCCTCCCGAAATCACAAGACCTACCGAGAATTAATGGCCAGTCTTCGGCCACCGCTGGTCCCCTTTACTCCACTGCTACTGAAAGGTGAGCAGGTTTATTAACTCTGTAGAGAACTCCTATACCTGGGATTTTTGTGTTGACTAATGGAAGAAAATTGGTGATGAATTTTACTGAAAAACGTTTTAGTAAGTGTAAGTAAGGAGTAAGCTTCATTCATATTTCTGGAAGTAAACGTGGAAATGAGGACAAAAGGAAAGCTCCACAGAGGATGGAGTTCAGAAATTCTGTATGAATGTCTCTTAGGTCAGGAGATCAAACTCATGGGATAATCTGTGAAAATGCAGTGCCAAAATATGCCCATTCCAACTGTAAGGCATCAAAGCTGTGAGGATTTCATTGTCACTGGTGTTTTCTCTGCAGAGGTGTTCTCATAAATCTCTCAGCCTGTGGTGCTAGAGAAAATGTGTTATCAGAAACACTGAACATCATTCCAAAATGGCCTGGATTTTATTATGCATATGCGTGCTGTTTGCCAGAGTGCATATCGCTGCAGTTTTAAGTGTATATGACTGACAGCCAGCTGCAGTGCTGAAGGGGGTCACACATACATTCCCATGGTGCTGCTCTGGCGTGTGTGTACTATATGGCTTATTGTGTAAGTGCAGCCACTGCTGAAAGGCCGTATTTTCTATTCCTTGTAATCCTATTTTGTAAAAATACATTAAACTTTTTTTTTTGTGGTGTTCGTGTTGCTATCCACGTCCTCTATATATTGTTTAGTCATATACAGCTACTGTGTACATTTATGTCACCTTTACCCCAGAATTTTATATCTTAAAATGATCTCCACAGCCACTATTCAATTCATTTAGAAATATTTTATATTGCACCTTTCACAACGATGTTGTCACAATCCACAAAGTATTTTTATGTTAGCACCTTTCACAACAGTGCTGTTCCAAGCCATTTAACATTAGCGTAAAGAAAACAAGCACAGAGGTGAAGCTAAAGCCAGGTGACAATGGAAAAGACAAAAGCTCCACAGTGTGATGGAAAAAAATCTGTGGGAGTGTAACATCGACAGGCTGCCCAAACCCTCACTGGCATGCTAACATTTTACATGTGTGCCCAAACCCTCACTGGCATGCTAACATTTTACATGTCAAAGTAAAATCAGGAACTGTGACAGGTGTAATCCCATCTGTGCCATGTCTGGGTGCAGCTGTCTGTAGACAGTGTTGTATAAAGTACCTAAAAGCCACACCTAACTACTTTACTGTAAAATAACTTAAGTAAAAGTCAGTTACCCATTATAATATTACTTAAGTGGGAGTATGTTATTAACTGTACTTAAGTATCAATAGTACTTTTTGATTAATTGTACTTAAGAATTGAAAGTAAAAGTAAAGCATCCCATTTAAAAAGCCTGTTCAGTAATCTGTCCATGATTAAAACCCCTCAGTTTAAAGGCACTCAGAAACACTACCTGTCATCATTACAGTACATTGGGAAGTAATTTGCCCAGTGCTAGGTAGTAGGTCTCTTCCCAATTTCCAATTTATATTTATCATATTAACAGTTTTTTAAACTTAACTACTTCTAGTTTGTACTCAGGTTTGTGATTACCTTCAATTTAATCAATAATGTGCATAGGTGTAATGACTGTGGAATTTAGATTTTTGAATTTTAGTCATCACACTAACATACCGTACCATAGACAATCTGTATATTGCTAATGTGTCGTACTATGTGTAGAAACTGATATAAAGTTAATATAATATATTAACTTTAATGTATTGAAGTTCGTTTCAATGTTTTTACAAAGAAAAAAAATCATGCTACAACTTACCAGTGTGTAGCGTTAGCTGCTCTCCACTACAGCCAAATTTCTCAGCTTTATTTACAACTAGCTAATAATAATGTTTCCAAAATCAGTAATGCAGCATGGCTAATACGTAGCCTGCTTAATGTTAGATTCACAATCACAGTACTGACATAACATTGTGTTAACGTTATTGTTAAAAAAAGTGTTTAATACCTTAACCACATAACTTTATAATGTTTGTTATCTTTGTTTTAACTTACCTCAATGTATTTGTTAAGGTTTGACAGGGAGTTTTTGAATGCCAGAATGAGTCAGACCATGGCCACAGGTGGTCTGACTCATTTAAAACAGCAGGTGGTGCTGGAGAAGTTATGCTACCAGACGTTATAGGTGTTGGGGCAGCATCACTGCTGCTACAGGAGGATGGTGCTGCTTCCATGACAGCTTATTTCTGCTGCTCTTTCGACCTGCCTGAGCTTGTTACGCTGAACTCACAGATTGAAAACTGAAACTTTTGGTCGTGTTCTTTTTTTTTATTGTAAATAACAAAAATGCTAATGGGGAACATATCAAAGTAAAGTGTACGTTTTAAGAAAAGTAGTGAAGAAAAAGTTAAAAAAAAAAAAAAAAAAAAAAATCAGGTAAAGTACAGATACTCCCCAAAAATACTAAAGTACTGTAACAAAGTGCTATTACTTCATTAAATTACACCACTGTCTGTAGGTTCACAGGATACCATAGGTGAAGACCATGTCCACAGTGATACACAGTTCGGCAGCTTGTAATGCCTTTAGGTCACCACCTGGGAATTTGGGAAGAATAGTGTTAAACACGTCAATACGGACATATCAGCAAACACGTTAGTACAAGGGCATGTAGAGCAGCACCAGCAGCCACAATGACACTGGGCTGTTGTGTATGGTGTAGATAGACCTAATAAAGACACGTCTTCAAGTAGGATATAATGGCAGACCACTTGATATATATATATAAAATATATATATTTATATAATGGCATATCATACATAGTTAGGCTGACTGTTTCATATTCTGGGGATTCTGTAGTGATTTAGTTCAGGAAACTAAACACTATATATACTTTTGTAGTATATGGAATAACAAGGAAACCTTTGTTGTCAGACCTTTGTGAGCCACTACAGGAAGTATATCAGTTCTCGAGATTTAAGTGCCTTGAATGCAACTAGAATGACCTTTAACAGCAAGCCAGTGGATGCAGGTTTGATGCAAAGGTTTTTTTTGTGCCATCCAGCCCCCTTTTCTGTATGGCTTTTCTGAGCAGTCCTGTCGTTGTCCTGCCCAGACAGTTTCTTCTTTCTGTCACGGTCTTACACAGCATTATGTCATGTTTGTCTTTGTTTTTTTGAACAAACAGTTCTTTTGTCTTCTGTTTACTTACAACCTCCAAGGATAAAAACATTTAAAACATTACTAGATAACATACTGTAAGTAAACTACTTAAGAACAGTTCACTGAACCCAACTTTACACTAAAATCTGTACCTTGATGATAAATGTATGACTTTGGGTAACAGCAGTTTTGATTAAATCAAAATTTATAGCAGAATGCAGAGCGTGACACACAATGTACAGCCTTTTTATTTTGTACACATATTTTATATTGTATGTATTTATATAAGCTGTCAGACCATACAGACTGAAATACTTGGTTGTCTTAAGTCTTTTTTTTAACATTTCTTTTTATTACTCATTCACTTTATAAATTCATTGTTTTTCAGATCTCACGTTTCTTCATGAGAGCTGCAAAACTTTCCATGGACAACTGGTCAATTTTGAGAAGATGGTAAGATGTTCTTCACCAGTGTCTGCCACATGATATGCTGTCCCCCAAATGTGCTGTGTGATGGATACATGTTATTGTCATGCACTTAAAAAGTCATGACACACCTTTGTGCCTTCTCTTTTTCAAGCATAAAGTGGCTGAAATGGTGAGGAGCATTAGGAGGTATAGGAGTGCACAGCTAGGTGAGTTTCTCTTAATATAATAGCTTTTGTTTTCCATAGGAGGTGTATGTTGTGAATGCTGTGGAAATGATGTTGCACAGTCATATCCAGTGAACACTCCATCCTTGTCGTATGCAATTAGCAAAGATGTCCTCACAGCCTGTCCTCACAGTCTGCCCTCACAGCCTTTCTTGAGTTCAACTGTTCAAAATCAGTTGAAAGTGGAAATACTGGTGATTTCTATTAGCTACATGCTGTTCTGTCTGGATATCTCACACACACACACACACACACACACACACACACACACACACACACCTGAATGCAGGTTCACAGAAGTCAAGTACCTCCCATCTCTGAGGATTGTTTTTAACAGTAGACATCTCCTAGCTGCCTCGCCCATTAATTTGGAACAGCACTGTCCTCGGGCCATGCAGTCAAATGGTGAACTGCATGACATTAAACCATTTAACTGTATTTTCTGTACCTTTTGATGTCCTGCCAAATATGAGACAGTTGTGTACCTACATTGATCTACAATAATCTTTTCCATTCCGTGGTATCCAAATGTTGGCGATTATTTGAGCCAAATCTCTGCCGAGGACCTTTCCTTAAAGTTTTTCTTGGCAAGCTTTTCACAAAGTAGGTTGCCGGGTCTTTCCTCAAGCCTTCCCAGGCTTGGGACTGGCATGTATAAGTTAACATGGCTGGGTAGTGTATCTAAAATGATCATAGATCACAACATTACTCAGAATAAGATTTTTTCAATGATAACATATTTTGTGCACACTTAGATCGTTCCCTCTTCATTTTTATTTTTGCAAACTTGGGACAAGGAGATTATTTGCCTGTTTTATACTGTCCACTTTGAATTAATACCAGAGTGGTAGAATATAAAGTTTTAAATTCTAATTTACTTTGTCAGTTGTCTTTTTCCTTTAATAACAGTTTTTAGCCCCCCAAAAATTTTGTTTTATAGCACCCCCTGGTGTCTGTGCTGTGCCACTGCTGTGTCTCCTGTAATTTACATTTACAGTACATTTATTCATTTAGCAGGTTCCTTTGTCCAAAGTGACTTAAAATGACACATACATGTTATAATGAAATTGGTTCTCTGCATTTAACCCATCTGCTGGGGAAGCAGTGGGCAGCCATTAGTCAGTGCCCAGGGAGGCAGTGCTGCGAGTCATGCTCAGTGACACACCTAGTGGCTGTGGTGGAATTCACACCAGGAGACTTCTGCATCCCAGCTTGATTTTCTACCCATTGAGCCACCTGGACATTCATTTTTATTAATTATTGATAAAACAATGAATGTATTCAATGAATGAATGAATGAATTATTCTCTTGCTTCTTGCAGTCATTGAAGCAGAACCATCTCCTTCCCATCTTCAGACCAAGGCTTATGTGCGCCAGTTGCAAGTTATTGACAATCAAAACCTCCTCTTTGATATGTCCTGCAAGCTGGAGCAAAAAGATGTGTGAGAGCCTTCAATGCACCAACCCACACACACTTCATACATTTGGTATTAAAGCAGAGCTGTTGAAATGTTTATTGTACAGAAGCCAATAGTCTGGATGCTGTACAGTAGCTTTCTTTTGTCCCTGTGTATGTGTTTAGGCTGCGTGGGCATTAAAAAGCAAATCTTCTTTAACCCCCTGAAGGACTGATTGAAGCGGCAGGGAGTATGTTTGCGCGTCTGGTGAAATGAAAACATACAGATTCCCATTTCTATTAACATTTTCCTCTGTGTTCATGTTTTGTAGACTTGCTTTGTTTCGCTACAACATAGCTAAGAATAATGTTAAATCGCTGTAACCCTGATAACGTGATTCAAGTCACTTCACTTGCAACTGGTGTCTAGGCCTAATGTAGTCTTATCTGAACTACTCAGTTGTAATGGAGGCACTGCCTCAGAGGAAAGACAATCCTATGTGGGGACTTGCCATTAAGCAGTTGCCTACAGCCATGGCAGGGCTTACAACAAGGGGACGTTTGTTCGTGTCAGCGATGACCTGCACTTAACACTTCCTGCCCAGACACTTTGTGGAGGGCTGCACATGCTAATTGTATTATAACTCTGTATATAACTGTAAATTATTAATTGACAGGAGAGTCTATTTTATGTATGAAACGAGATGGTCCTATAAAAGAGAAATTGTTTTGTAAATTTGATAACAGTGTACAATTAATGCTGTGTACAAAATGAAGGCTGCTGAGGTTGAGGAATTGTATACATTTTTATTTTTTGGAAAATTTTGTTCTTGTTTTTGTAAAGAATTGTGTGTTTACAAATCTTGACTCTGGAATGTGAGATGTGTTAAGCTTATACAGATGCAGCTATCAGGTTGTCTGCATGGTGGAGCTTCAAATTCTGGCCATGGACATTATGCTCTCAATAAAACCTCTTCTCATCTATGTACTTGCTTTTACAATTCATTCACAGTAAGTGAAATATATGTTTGTGAGTGTGAGAGGAAAAGAACATGAATCACTGACAGCCATGATATTGACTTTTCAGGTCAGAATTAGTCAATGGCAAAGTACAGTGTGGGACATTACACTGTGGCACAAAGTGCAGTGTGGGACATTACGCTGTGGCACAAAGTGCAGTGTGGGACATTACGCACAGATGTGTTATTGTTTCAATCAGGGTTATTCTGCAAGTCCTGATACAACAAGCTTTTCAGTTTTCACTTTAAAAAATCATCCAATATCCATTTATTTATGCAGACTGTCATGAGGTGTGGTTTTGTGAAGCTTGCTAGAGTGTAACAACCTCACCCTTTAAATTCATGACCGAGTTACAGTAAAGGTGCGAGTTGTGGTAACGAACAAAATTTTTTTAAATGGATTGCACAAACAAGGATGAAGTGTGAAGTGCTTTTGAGTGTGGTGATTCAGGTTCAGATGCAGGTCTGCACTATTGAAATCACTACTGTCCAACTAAAAAGTAGAAATTTAACAAGACAAACGTTTCAACATCCTTACGCGAGTAACATGAGGGAAAATGCACATTGGTTTAGCATGCTGACTCTCTTCCTTACCCAAAACCACCTTTATTGAGAAAAAAAAAACTGATGAAGTCTAAGCCCTAGGGAGTTACTTGGAAAGCTGCTGATTGTCATCACTTTTCCTGGTTTGCCATGTCCTTTGCTGCCCCATGTCATCTTCCATATCATAACCACCCTCTGTAATGAATTCAGAAAGGCTTGAAACTCTGAAAATGGATAGATTGGCATTCTTTCAAGTCTGCTTACATACAATATTCACTCTTAACATATAACAAACTCCTTTTACTACATATACCCAAGGTGTTGTATAGATATACACAAGTGGAAAGATTGTGATTTTATATTTTTAAGATGTTTGGAGGAAAATATAAAATTGAAGAAGGTAAATGTTAAATTCAAAAAGATAAAAATTTGTGAAAAATAAAATGGAGTAATTTACATCATGCAACAAAAATGTTTGATTTATTTGACATAAACTGAGGAAATGAATATGGAAATAAATATCTAATGACAGCCTCAAATAACAGCAACATTTGTCAAGTCCAGTCAACTGTGTTTTCACATGACATACATTTACACTGTTTTAATAACCAGATTGTGACTATTCTAGTTATGAATATTACATCTGAATTGAAATAATTTTAAAACCTTAAAAGTGTGATACATTAAGTAATCAATAATACATTTGATATGAGCTGTCATTAACTGAAAGCTGGTACTGTATTTTGTTTTACTTTACTGTGGAGTGGGAACGACCAAAAGAAGAAAAAGTTTATTTTGGTCATTTCAGAAAGAAAAGTGTATTTTGTGTAGGTGTCTAATATCTGAGAATGATCTGTGTACCACTTGAAACAGTATCATGTTGATCACCTTTTGCTGAAGGCATGGAGTTGATTCCAAGTGTTGAATTTTCATCTGGCAGATGTTCTTTGAAACTCTCAACATGCGGTCCACAGAGGTGTCGATGCAAGTGAACTAGGCTATCATAAACCTTAAAAACATTACAAATCTATCAGAGAGATAGCAGCAGCTCTGGGAGTGTACAGTTTGGTACATTCTCACAAAGAGAGATGCACTGGAGAGCTCAGAGACACCAAAAGGTCTGGAGGACCACAGAAGACAAATTAAGTGGATGATTGTAGAATTTTTTTCATGATGAAGAAAAATCCATTCATAACATCTATCCAAGTCAGGAGCACTCTGAAGAAGGTAGGTGTATCACTGTCAAAGTGTACAAACAAGAGGTGCGTTCATGAATGTAAATACAGAGGGTTTACCTCAAGGTGCAAACTATTGGTAACACTGAAGAACAGAAAGATCACATTGGACTTCGACAGAAAACATCTATAAAAAGCCAGAAAACATCTATAATCTTGAAACCAAGATTAACTTGTAGCAGAATGATGGGTAGAGGAAAGTATGGACAAGGAAAGGAAGTGCTCATGATCAAAAGCATACCACATCATCTGTCAAACATGGCAGAGGGAGTGTTGTGGCATGACCATGTATGGCTTCCAATGGAACTGAATCACTACTGACTGCTGATAGAAGTGGCAGGGTGAATTCTGAAGTGTATAGAGCTATCCTATCTACTCAGATTAATCAAAATGCTGCAAAACTAATAGGATGGTGCTTCACAGGGCAGATGAATAGTGACCCAAAACATACAAAGAGAGCAACTCAGGAGTTTCTCAAGGCAAAAATTGATTATTCTTTGATGGCTGGGTCAGTTATCTGACCTTATCTTTACTGAACATGCTTTTTGCTTACTGAAGAAAAAACTGAAGGCAGAAAGATGAAGAAATAAACAGCAGCTGAAGGTAGCTACGGTGAAGGCCTGGTAAAGCATCTCAAGGAAGGAAACTCAGCATCTGGTGACGTTCATGGGTTCCAGACTTAAACCAGTCATTAGCTACAAAGGATTGGCATCCAAGTATTAAGAATAGTAATTATATATTTTTAAAATTTAGTTTGTAAATGTACTATAGGCTGGTAAATTTCCCAGCTGTTTGCATTGGCACCAATAGGCGAGCAGCACCACCATATTGGATAGTGCTTCGTTAACAGGTAGTAAAGCAACAACTAATGTGGCAGCATCAAGATTGAAAGAGTCACAGTGTTACGCTATAAACTGTCAGCACTTCCATATGTGGTACTGGCATGAGAAAGGAATTATGTTTCACAAATGTGTAAAATTTTGTACATTTACTAAAAAAACAACAGTAGATAGTTTTTGCTAGTTAGCTTGTGCAGGACATAAAAAGTAGACTTGTACTATTGTAGAAATGTGAGATTTATTGAAACTTTTCCCTGAATGTATTTACACATAACTGCAAATGAGAAGCTCAAACTTAATTTTCAAGCATTTCTATTAAAATTAAAAACTACAATTTAAATTTAAAGAACTTCTCCACAGGTTTTAGATTACAAACATTTCACCTATAACTATACTCATAGAAACCATGAAATTAACAGAAACACGTTCTGAAATGCAGGTCTAAAAAATCCTTAATTATGACAAATTAATGATTATAACTAGTTCTGCAATTTATGGATGTTTCCAGCAATGGCGTCACATGTGAGATGCATTTCACAGCCATCATGATAGTGCTGACGTAAACAGAAGGCTGTATTCTTTTGAAATTACATGGCTTCATTACTTAAAATTTTTATCAGTCCACAATGGTGTCTTCTTCTCTTTTTGGTGTCAAAATGAATAAGTGGGGAAGAAAAAGTTGTTTCTACAAATTTCCAAAATGGTGATTACCATAAAGTTTATTGAAACAGCTGCTGCCTGAGTGGAGTGAAGTGAATACAAGTTGAGTAATAAATACAAGTGCATGGCACTTTTCTGAACATCCATTATGTTTTCAATATATACAATGATAATGTCCTGTAGTTGAGCACATACCAAAGTGCTGTGGTTACTGCTGTCACTGATGCCAGCTTTGCTATGATGACATCCTGTCAACAGTACTATAAAGCTATTTAATATTTTAATATAATCCACTAAAATGCAAATTTAGGTCACATTAAGACCGTACATCTGCAACACTGCTGATCAGTTTCAATCTCAGCTGATGGTTCAGTTCAATGTTGCTGTCTAGCTACGGCTTTAGCACTATTCAATATGGTGTTGGAATTAGATGGAATTGAAAGGGAGGCTACCACTCTTGCTATAAGATCTCTACACCTCGTGTCCATTTCCACGGCAAATAATTAATTCAATGATCTACAGATCATGACTTCTGGTTGTTCCAGGTGAATGTGCTTCAACATGTATCAGCCTACTCAAGAGTTGATGAACTGCAAACACCTTAAATGGTAAACCATTGTTCTGGAACTAGAACCTCTGGGTATGTTGACTCAGGGTTGTCCAAGCCCAGGTTTGTTTTTTAAATCCAAGTTTTTAAAACTTTTTTTGTCAAGGCTGGTGTTATTGCTATCTTTACCTCTGACTACAACACCTCTGGCCAGAGGCTCATCATTAATATTGCTGTTAACGTAATTGCTCTAACTTGAGATTCAAAATTTGACATTTTGTGTTATGTCTGCATTTCACTTTATCTTTTTTTCATCTTCTCTAACAACACTAACATTCTGTGTAATATGTTAAATAAATAGTGCTGAAAACATAATTTAAGTAGAAGAAGGGAATGGTTACCACAGAAGTAACCAATAAATGAGATGTTTTCTCCTGGTTATTGTGCACTCTGGGTGATAAAATTTATCAATGGTGTGCAGTCTTTTATGAGAGGAGAACTACTGTAAAGTCAGTTGAGGAAGTGACAGTCAGATTAGGAGAGGTGCTGGTACACAAGAAACATTCCTGGTAGTTTGAAAGGAAAAACAAGGACTCTGTATACCGGTGAGCATTGGCCCATGTTAAGCACTGCCACAAACACTAACCAGGTGTTAGGTGTGCTGTACAACACCATAACAAAACTGCTAACAGTACACGCCAATGTGGTTCTAATTGTGGTGGGTGGCTTTAATCATGTGAACCTAAAATGAGTTCTGTCAGAATTTTCCAAACACATTTGATTTTGCTACTACAGAAAATAATGTTATGAACCAAGGTTAAAAAACATACAAGGAGCATACATCAGTGATGTTACTGCCACTAAGCACATCACTTTAAGGGCCAATCAGAAACCCTGGCTGACAGCAGAGGTACGAATGTTGCTGAAAACCCAGGATGTTGCCTTCAAAGTAAGCCCTGAGGACAGCCAAGGCCAGCCTATCCCAAATGATCAAAGATGAAAAGTATACATATGCGCAGAATATCCATGTCAGCTTTTTAGACAGTAGAGACACGCATCGCATGTGGCAAGGCATCAGTGCCATCTTGGATTACAAACCTACCTCAACCAGTTATGATGATGATGTCTCCCTCCCTGGGTACTGCAGGGACCTCCTGACAACACAGCCTCAGCTGATTCAAATAGGGACCTGCTCTTCCAGCATAAGCAGTCTTATGAGTCCCAGGGCTGCCTGCTCTTTCCTCTCCTATTCACTTTGTTGACACATGACTGTACCATAAGATTCAGCTTCAACAGTATCATCACATTTGCTCATGGTACAGCTATGGTGAGGCTCATCAGTAACAATGACATTCAATTCAATTCAATTTATTTTTATATATTTTTATATAGCGCCTTTCGCAACAGCATGCCTCAAAGCGCTTTACACAGAAAATTGAAGAAATCAAAGAATTAATACAAGTAAATGAAGCCAGACAACAATGGAGGAGAGGAACCAAAAACTCCACAGTGTGGAGAAAAAAACCTCTGGGGGCCCAAGGTTGACTGGCTGCCCAGCCCCTCCTGGGCATGCTAACATTACAGAGAGTAGTGGTACTTATAGAGAGCTGGATTAATGACATATTGGCATAGAGAGGAGGTCAAACATCTGACCACCTGGTGCATGGACAGTAATCAGTCTGTCAATGTCACCAAAGCCAAGGAGATTAGTGTTGACTTCAGGAAGACTCAACTTGCTTAGATTTCATAGCATATGCATTGCTCCACTGCTTGAGGCATCAGGTTCTTTGTTGTACACATTATAGATGACCTCAACTGGAGCATAAACTCCTCTTCTATTAAGAAAAAAAGCACAGCAACTTTATTTTCTGTATCAGCTGAGGAAAGCAACCCTTCTCCCTTCCATCCTCTCCAGGTTCTATAAGAGTGCATTTGAAACTATTCTAGCAGGTTCCATCACTGTGAGGTTCAGGAGTTACAGCACCACCCACTGTAAGATACTATAAATGACTGGAAGGGACATTGAGAAAATCACTGGTGAATCTCTGCTCTCTCTCGAACATCTTTAGCAAAAAATGCCACTGCAAAGTCACCGGCATTGTAGATAACCCCATCCATCCCTCCCACAACATTTTTGCCCCTGCTATCAGAGAAAGAGTACCACAGTATGTGTACCTGATTTATCATACTGTGCAATGGCTTGTACCCCCAGGATGTCAGGTTCTTAAATGCTCTGATGCCCCTACTCCTTGTTATGGAACATATATTTTAAATTTGCACATACTTTAAATGTCTCTCCTGGTTTACAGCTCATTTTGACAAGGTTTTTCCTCTCCTCCAATGTTGTATAAGTTTACTGTGTTACACTGTGTTATTTATTTGCACTTGGCTATATGTTGTACACTGTATTGTACTCTGTCACATGTTATGTTGTCTGGAGTACATGTTCTTATTTATGTCTTACTGTGGGCAGGAAGGCACATTTGTCTCACTATGTACGTTGTATATAGTTTTGACAACAATACAGTTCGCATGACATGACATTATCCATGGTGCAATTTCCTTTTTGCTAAACTGGTTAATTATGTTTGGAACCTCCTAGTTTTTACATTTCATCAGATCATTTGGGTAATTGGTTTACAATTCTTCATTTTATTCTTCGTCAGGCACTCGTTCTTAACTTTCAAAAATAACTGAAATTTGTATACATAATGTCTGTGGTGGGTTGGCGCCCTGCCCTGGGTGTCCCCTGCCCTGCGTCCTATGTGCTCTGGGATGGGCTCCAGGTTTCC
>JABJVR010000077.1:11752636-11768922 GCA_025773905.1 Chitala chitala
TGTGGGGACAGTTCCAGTGGTGAGTGAAGAATGTATGATTGCAGATATAAATGGAAGAAGAGAGGAGAGGCAAGATTATCTCGCATGCCTATAAAAATTTTGTGTTTTAAAAACAACTGAAGCACATGTGGCCCCTGTGCAGGGATCTCGCCAGTTCCAGCATATGTAATATGCCAGGCTATAGGATAAGGCTACCAAGGGAAATAGCAAAGTTCCTCAGGGAACCAGCTGATCTTTTATGATTACGCCAGGGCAGAGAAGTCAGCCATACAACACTTTTTCCAGTGTTGTGCATGTGCATTTTTATATAGTCTGCTTTCATATTTGCTGATGCTTGAAAAACTGCCATTTCATTAAGTTCACTTTAATAACAGGCAAACACAAATCCACCGAAATTAAACCGAGATGAAGCCAAAGGAAGAGGAGCCCTGCTGTCGGACATATGCAAAGGCACGAAGTTGAAGAAGGTTGCTGTTGTCAATGACAGAAGTGCCCCCGTTATTGAGAGTAAGTCAGTTCATGGGTAAAATTGTTGCCTTGTGCTTGATACCTTGTAAGAAGATTATTTTATTAGCTCAAGAACGATAAAATGCTGCTGTTGAAATTTTCAGAATCCATTGCAAAGTAGTATAATGTAAAAAGTATTACCAGTAATTGTTTTTTGGAAGCTGACCTGTAGGAAAACATTTTCTCTTATTGCATATACAGGGAACTCCAAAAAATAACTTTGGAATGATATTCTGTGTATCCCAGTATTTTATACAGAACCATGATTTCGAGGGCTGACACGGTAGTTCTGATTCAGTTTTTCATTTATTCTTGAACTGCTAATTATGTCTAAGAACATGAGAATCAAGGAAGACTCAAATCATGTAAGTTACCAATCGTGAGGCAGATTTTAAATTCAAAACTGCTTATTGAATCTGCTATTCTTATACAACAGTATAATGTTTGTTTTTAATGTTGCAGCATAACGCTTCAACAATAAAAAAAATTAAAAAAAAAAAATTTTCATGGACCTCTTTCAAGTACCTTTGACTTTCCCGTATGGGTCGAGTGGCATAGTTTAGTGTGTAATGGTAGAAATAGACTGTCAGTTTTTTGGTCTGTCAGAGGGAAGCAGAATTGCAGTATGATCTTTTCAACCCTGATATACTGTGGAGAGTTTGAGCTTTACAGTGCTGTTGGTTTTATCATGAAATGTGCTATAAACCTGACTGAAAAACGGTCTGACCTTGCAGAGGCCAAAGGAGGAGGTGGCAGTGGCAGCAGTGCTGCTGGGATTGGAGGTGGGGCTGCAGCCATAAAACCAATGGGAGGCTTGTTCCAAGGGGGTGTCCCTAAACTACGACCAGTAGGAGGCAAGTTTTTCTTAAAATATATATATATATTTTTTATCTTGTTATGACCATGAATTGACAACAGATTATATAATGTTGGGATACTGGGTGTTATAAAGCTCTTGCAGAAAGATAAAGTGTTAGATTTTCTTCCAAAAGCAGTGAGCTTCTGAAGCCTCAAGCATCATTGACTAATGGTGTTTTTTTTATAATCTAATTTTGTTTTTAGATTAAAGATTTATAGAGATTTACGGTTATCTTTCTTTTTCTGGAACAAAGAGAAAATCACAGAGCTCTAATGGCAGATCAAATCAGGGAAGTCAGACACAGCACAAATGTTACAAAGCCATAATTTTTATAGTATTATGGTAGAACAAATTATTTGAGAATTAAATCATTGCATTTGTGTCCAAAAAAATTAAGGAAAAATAAGAAAACATTCACAGCATAAAGATCTGGCCCTGTTGTCTTGTGCAATGTTCCACTTTTTAATAGAAAGAGAACACCTGCTAACTGTTTGCTTGTATGCGTCTTCTATCCGTTGGCTGTACCCAGGACAATAAGACACATAATAAAGCAAAGAGATAACAAAAAGCTACAAAGAGGACAATTATTAAAACCAACAAAGTAAATGGTAAAGTTAATTAGGGGAATTGGTCCTGATCTCGCTAATCGATCAGATTTTCATTTACAAGAGATGCATTCTGGAATCGTAGGGAACGATTTGGAGTATATGTATTAATCAACTCTGTTACATATACTGATGCTTTGCCTTTGAGTGCCTTATATGTTAACAGCAGAGCTTTGAAATCGGTCCCATACTTAACAGGAAGCCAGTGAAGTGAGAATGGTATGAGACTTATATGGTAATACTTTCTGCTCCCAGTGATAATTCTAGCAGCTGCGTTTTAGATGCGCTGTAACATGTTAAATGTGCGGTTTGTACTTCCAGATTAAAGCATTGAAGAAATCTAAACGACTGTAAACTAAATGTATATTCTGTATTAAGAAAATGGCGCAGCCTAGCAATATGTCTCAGATACAGGAAGCCCACCTGTGATATTGCATTGACATGAGAGTCAAAAGAAACCTTTGGGTCAAAAATGACACCTAAATTACATGCTAAGCCTTTGTTTGCTAATGGAAAAACACAGGTCGGCTGAACTGAATGCTCTCCTAGCAGGATCATTACCTCCAATCAGCAAGATTTCAGTTTTATCTGTGTTTAGTGATAAGTAGTTTGTGTCCATCCATTTCTCCATGTCTTTGAGACATTTAACTAAGGTGTTACATTATCATTAGGTTTAACTGTAAAGTATAACTAAGTATCATCAGCATAGGTATGATAGCTGATATTATACTTGTGTTATATTACCTAAAGCATGTAAAGGGAGAGGAGTACTGGGCCCAGCACAGATCCCTGTGGCACTCCATACCTAAGTGATGGCATGGATGAGGGTGTGCTATTGTTCAACATTTGAACATAACGATTTGTAACAAGGTAACAAGTAAACCACCTAAGAACAGTTCCACTATGGCCCACAACAGTGTGAAGCGGGTTTGCCAGGACAGAATGATCAACGGTATCAAAAGCAGCACTAAAAGCTAATACAAGGAGAACAGTCATGTTCCCTGCATCAGATAAGATCATAATATCATTTACAGCTCTAGTCAGCACTGTTTGTGTCCTTGTTGGAAGCCAGACTGAAACTTATCTAGCAAACCGTTGGCTTCCAAGTGAGCTTGCAGCTTATATTGGAACTATTTTTTTTTTTTTTTTATTTTTAACAGAATTTTTAGGAGAAAAGGGACATTTAAAATAGGTCTATAAGTACTTCTGAATCCATAGTAGATTCTGAGGCATTAATTGTTGCAAACTCACTAAAATGATGTGTCTCTAAAATTGTTAGCAGAATCGGAGGGGGTGTACTGGAGTACAGTTTGTCTAATGTTGATTTTATTATTAAAGAGTAATAAAGTATTAGTAATTCTACAGGCATTCTACATGCTTCTTTAGTGGTTAAATTAGCTAATGTTTTAAATAGGAAACGGGTTATGTGTTGTCAATAAGCTTAGAATAGTATTCTGAACGTGTGCTGTATAGCGCTTTCCTATACTGTCTCAGGCAGTTGGACCAGATTGACTGAAATACCTCGAGACGTGTGGACTTCCTCCTGTGCTCTGATTTACGACATTCCTGTTTTAGACACCGTGTCGTTAATCCACGGAGTGCATCCGGTGGTGATTTGGGTTTTAGTGCAGCTACTTTATTTAGTGTCTGACTAACTACTGAATTAAAGCTGTGTAATTTAATTAAACCACTCACTGTCAGTGAAAACTGTGTTCTGTATATCTGTAAATTTTTTCACTTTGTTTAACTGGCAGGTCATTATAACCTTTTATTTCTTTTTCAGATGAAAGTTTTATCTCAAAACTGATCAAGAAATGATCAAAGAAGCACTTACCTGATGGACACACTAATAAATGACATATCAGTATCATGGGTTATAACTAAATCTAAAATATGCACATGGGTTGGTTCAGATATGTGCTCAATACAACCAACAGAATCAAGTTGGGATACGAAGCATCCAACTGTGACGATATGAATATTAAAGTTACCAAGAACTACAGTTTTATCAAAGTTAATGATCAGATCAGACAAAATAACCAATCTCATTGATGGACTGAAAAATTGTAGGTTTCCTTAAAAATACAACAATGCAAATAAAAAAAATTGTTCTCGTCGAACACTATGACCTAGTGCTCATAGTTGATATTTCCCCTCTGTACTTCTTTTCACAAAGATATAACAGTAAATTTTTACTAAAGCGCACAAACATTAGCACAAGCATGAACAGTGTTCGTGACGTCACGAGAAGATCAACCTTATTATTTTTGTGCCTTTGGACATCTTGTGAATTCTCTAAATATTGTCAGTGCTGTCATTAGCTATTTTTTTTTTGTATTTAATGGCTGTCTTTGCTGTTTTTCAGATGGGTCAGTTGGCAGGTCAGCACTGCACCCCCCTGGATCCCGAGGTTCAGCCCCCCACCCTGCTGCTTGTTCAGCAAACAGCTCATCATCTGGTTCTGGGAGTCAGGGGGATGGCGACACTTCCAGCTTACAAGCCCCCTCACCCCCAGAGCTTCCACGCTCCCAGCGGCCTTCGCTCCCTGACATAACTAGGCCACCAAGCGCTAGTGCTGCTTCGAGTGGAATGAAACACAGTTCCTCAGCACCTCCTCCACCCCCACCTGTTAACCGTCGTGGCAATGCACCCCTGACCCCTCAACAGAAGGCCACGGCTCAGTCTTATAACAGAGAGAAGCCTTTGCCGCCGACCCCAGGGCACAGGGGGGGGCCTCCTTTGTCTGGCCGTGAAGCTGCTCCTCCTCCGCCAGTGAAACCTCCCCCCTCCCCACTGAACACTCCCCGACCTGCGAGTGCAGCAGGGTCTGCCTCCCTGGCTCCGCCCCCTCCTCCTTACCGCCAGCCTCCTGTAGTCCCTAATGGCCCATCCAGCCCTGTTAACGAGGCAGCGCCTGAGCTACCCCAGAGGCACAACTCCCTGCACAAGAAAATTCCTTCAAACACCCCTGCACGAGCCCACGCCCCACCTCCACCTCCTTCTCCATCTCCTCAGAGCAGCCGGCCTCCACCTCCTGCTCGAGACCCACCAGGCCGCGGTGCAGGTAAAATATTTGGTACCGTTCTGGTGGTAAATAAATTTACTTTCTTATTAAACTTTCTTCATCTGCTAATACATTATATACTATTCAGGATATGCTGTCCAAATAGGGGCCAAAATATATCCCGATAGTTTTGATTACAATCATGATTCACAATATATTCTATCCTTACAAGAAATACTGCTTATAATAAAAAAAACTTTTATTAATGTATGTAAAATCCATATAAAAGAGACTGACTACTTGTAGCAAAAGGTGTTTTAGTTATTACTATTTTAGCTAGCAAGTCTTTTGGCTTCTATTTGGTTGACTCAGTGTATGGAAGACAGACTTTGAGTAAGATATGCTTGTACAGTATGCTTAGGGAGACTTTCCACATTTCATACGGTATGTTTGCAAAGTTTGGAAATTACAGGAGATTGTAGCATGTTGGATTTTGCAAATCCAAACCATTTCCATATAATTGAATTGGAACCTGTTCTGGAGCCAGTTCTTCATGCTATCCTGTACACCTGTTTATTTGACAGTGTAGTAGCTGACTGTCTATGAACTGTGTGCTGTTTACTTTTGCATGATACAACTGCAGTGTGTTAGCAGGCCAGTAGGCATATAAATTCCAGTGAAGTTTTAGTTTAAATTCTAATCACTAAGTTGAGATCCACGGAGGTGGATACTGAGAAAAAAGTGATATATACAGGTAGCATATGGACATTATGCAAGATGAAATTGCTTTGTTTCACATGGAACTGTTTTAAATGTAGTTCTGTTGTAACCTCCAAATATTCAGGGACTGTGATAATTGCTTGCTAGTTTGTTCTATAGTTTCAGTAATTTAGTATGGAATTTTATTGAGGTTCTCATGAAATAAGCTCATATTGTGGACACAGTTGGACCTGGTCATTATTTCCTTTAATGTATAATTACCAAACAACATCAGACAATTTCCGCACTGCATTGTGTTAACAATAGTATTGGAAATGTTAACCATAGAAAATTAGCTTGAAGCGCCAGTTCTGGTGTAGCATTAGAAAATCTGGAGTATAATGTCTCTCCCCCCAATAACATGTTTTCATAGTACATGCAAGATAAACATTTGTACTAACAGAAATATGTTGCACGTTCATGATGCATTGTTTTGTTGTATGTCAGGTGAATTTGCAGGTATGTCCCAAAATACCTTTTGGTTTCTGAGGGTCTGTAGGTATTTCCTCCTCTTTTTGCTAGTTGTAGTATTGTGTTAACACTAGGACCCCCAGATTTTTTACACATGCTATAACCACATTCTCAAACGCTAAACGACGTTGGAGTTCTTTTGTTCTCTCAAATGTTCCATAAATATTTTCTTATGTTACATAAATATATATGCTTTAATACTTAGACAGTTTGACTTTACAACCACATTTGTGACTGGTATGTCTGGTGAGCGCTGACCAGCTGGGCGTGAGAGCATACGACAGTTTTGTCCAGCTCCCGGCAGCATTAGCAGCTCCGTGTGCAAAGCTCACTGTAAGCTCAGACTCGGTACAGGGCTCTTCCTCTGCATTCGTTTTCTGTGTTCTCAACTAAGGGATTATCAGAAGGTTCATCTCTACTGAATAAAGTTCTTGCACATTTTGAAGGAATGGACCCAAACATTGAACGGATGGCACATGATGTGTTTCGTCCATATCGCGAAATGTACAAAGACAGAAATAGTTCAGACAAAGCTCGCCTTCTTTATAAAAAATAGACTTCCTCTGACACTGCCTCAGCCGCAATTATTAAACCAATTGTACTATAGTACTGTATGCAGTGTTTTTGCAATTATTTAGCATTATTAAAGAAAATTTACTTTAGTATACTGTACAGCGTTTGACTAAAACCTGACGAACGTAGCCCCAGCTGATGACATCAGTGATTATCATTACTGTACACAGTTTAATATATGTATGGTATTTTTTGCATAGCCAACTCGAAACCGATTGCGGCCGTAAGTTGACGACGACCTGTATGTTGCAGGCACAATGCTTGTTTTCTTACGTGAGATTGAAGTAACTGTTCTGCTTTGGTTGTTTTATACAGTACAGTACCATTTACTTTGAAAACAACAAGGTTGTTAAATGTTATCTTCCACATTGTAAATGCTGCATCATGTTGCTAGTGTTAGCAGCGGTGTATCCGGCTCGGAAAGCCTTGTAAGTAGTGTAAGTACATGTAAATTGCAAAATCACAAAAATTATTTCCAAAATTTTAAATGTTTAAAACAACACCAGAATGGGGAGAAATGTTGTGATCTCTGATTTTGAACGTGGCATGATTGTCAGGCATTTGTGCTGCTGCAGACAGCTTTTTATAGCTGTCACCAGCTTTTTTTTTTTTTGTCACCAAAAATGTAATGTAATGCTGAGAGAATGGCCACCAGCCTTCAATTTAATATCATAGTACTGAAGTCAAGATGATGCTCAAAATAGTCACTCAGAATTTTGTCGTGTTTTGAGAAAATGTGTTTCTTTCCAGTTGGGATGAAGACCTATTTGATCATTTATGTGGATGCCATTTTAATGCATGCCACCTACCTAAACTTTGTACCAGGTACAGGTACACCACTTCATGGCAAAAGTTCTGCCTGAAGGCAATGGTCTCTGTCAACACGACAAAGCATTTGAAGTCTCCAAATTCCCCAGATCTCACTCCAGTTGGTTTGATCCACAACAGCTTCACCTTGCAAATTACACCAATTTAAGGACCTGTTGCTTATGATTTGGTGCCAGTTACCACAGGACACTTTTTGAGATTTTGTAGAGTTAATGCCTTGGTAGGTCAGAGATGTTTTAATGACATGCAGAGGACCAGCAGCCTATCAGAGAGGTGGTCATAATGTTTTGTCTAGACATGTGGTGCTGTAAAAAACCTGTTTGTAGAGAGAATTTTGTAAAATTATATTCCATTTTTTTTAATTCTCTGAAAAACATACCAAAAGTTTGAATCTTCAGTATTTTACAATTTATTTAACCGCTGTATTATGCATGTATGTTCAGCCCCACCAGTGCCCCCTTCTGTGATGAGAAACGGAGGTCGAGATGCCCCCCCTCCGCCCCCCTACAGGATTCATGGCACTGCTACTCACACCACTGCTGAGCTTTCCAGCCGAGGAAGACCCCCTCCACCACCTTCACGAACTCCTGCTGGTCCCCCACCCCCTCCCCCACCAATTCGCAATGGACATACTTCTGTTTCCAAGTCTTTTATAGGTAAGAGCTTTACATAAACACAACCATCCCCCAATTAGATGGATAGATGTGTATATATATACACACACGCGCACACAGTTGAACCTCGGTTTACGAACGCCTCCCTTCATGAATTTTTTTTTTTTTGTTCACTATATTTTCGCCCAAAAAATGCCTCAGTTGTCGTACTGTGTCTCGGTTCATGAACCACATAAGCTGGCAATGAAGGTCACGCATGCACGTCAGCTGCTACTTAGCTTTCGCACAGTGCATATCTCCGTTTGAATTTGGCTTGCGTTCTTTTGAATTTCATTGTGTTTTGTGTTCTACTTCATTATAAACTATTAAATAAAACAGCATGGAACCAAAGAGGGATAGTGATAACAAAGGAAAAAGAAAAATGACCAGAACTGCAGTAGAGATGAAGAAAGAAATCATTGCTAAACATGAAAATGGTGTTCGTGCCATTGATCTGGCTTATCTGAGGCTATTATATGTGAATAAGCAAGGTGATTTACACTGAACTCTCCTCTGTACAGGTAAGGTAACATTAAATTAAGTTTACATTTATTATATTTGTCTGTTTCTGTTTAGTATTGTTTGTCATTTTTTTGTGTTAGATTTAATGATTATCCTGGCGTCCAGGAACGGATTAATCCATTTTCTATTGATTCCTATGGGAAAAATTGTTTTGGTTCACAAACTTTTCAGATTATGAACTGCCTTCAGCAACCAATTAAGTTTGTGAACCGAGTTTCCACTGTGTGTGCGCGTGCGTGAACACACAGTTGTTGGACATGGAAAAAAGGTCCTACAAAATTCTAAAAAGTCTAATTGTGGAGAATGTTAATTTTTGGCTTAAGTTTCTTCTTACAGAAATGTTTCAGCTTTTGTTTTTCATTGTGTGTAGATGACTTTGAATCAAAGTACTCCTTTCATTCTACTGACGACTTCCCACCTCCTGAAGAATATAGGCATTTCACAAAAGTCTACCCAAGCAAATCAAACAGAGGTAAGGTATACAATGAGCTCCTGTTTACTTTTTTGTTTGCTGGTAATAAGCATACTAATTTCTTGGTGCCCAAAGATAGGACTCGGGGAAATAGCCGCATTAAATGCTGGGAAATAGCTGCAGTCCCTACTTGCATTTTAAACGTATATGTCTATAATACACCCAAATACCTCCAAAACTGATAGCATTTACTGGTGCATCTCTTTATACAAGTGAGAGAGTATCCCAAGAGTAATGGACAGCAATGTTATTCAAACCTGATATGTATCAACAAAGCCTTTGATATAATCAGTTTGAATGTTTTAGTTTTCTGACTTGACTTAGTGGTTTGCTAATGGCTTGGTGGTGTTTCAAAGAATTTAGTCAAATTTATGTGCCTTGTTTGGTTCTCAGTGTGTGTGTGTTGTATGTGACTGATGCATTATTTCTTGTTTATTTTACCCCTGCTGTGGACTCCAGTTGCGATGAGGGGTGCCCCACCTTTGCCGCCTGTAGGAAGGTGAATCCAGACACAAAACAACTGCTGTCGACAAGATGAGTGTCACACATATACAAAGAAAAACCACAAATGTGTAACATCCAGCCAGTACTACATCATCTGGCTTAATATACTTGAGTAGCCAACTGACACTTTTGTTCACTAATTCTTCTGTTTCTGGTACAAATGTATGTCACTACAAACACGGCCCTTCTCTTTTCTTTGGTGGAGTCTGATGTGAACAGTGAAGACAAAATGGACACAACCACACTTGGACTATCCCAACCTGAGAAGTCAAATTACTCTGCATTCCTTACCATATTTAAGCATGAAAAGAAAGAAGAGGGATGGATGGCTGTATTTTTTTGTGTGAATATTTGCATTTATTGAGCAGTCAAGATTCCAGTAAGAGCTGTGTAACAGTTGTCTTGCCTTTTCCTTTATTTGTATGCTACTGGGCAGAAGGTTGCCATGAAATAAGATTTTAAATAAGTGCAATATTTCTGAGAGGGGACTTTTGTCAAGGGATCTGGTCCTCATCTGCTTCATTGTGTGTGATTTTTTTTTTTTTTTAAGGTTTACATTAGTGGCGTTCCCATGCCCAGGATTGAAATTAATGAAACTGAGTTGCCCATTTTAAGCAAACAGGATATATAGCAATAGTGATATCCACTCATGTGATGTGCTGGCACAGTCGCTGATGCCAGGGTCTTCACATGGCAACTTACACTCTGTGCAGGTACATAGTTTTGAATACCCAGTATGCTGAAAAAGGATCAAATGTAAGTCACACATTGCAAATAAATAATATTAGGCAGAATTTTGCAAGAAAGTTCCCCTTTCTTGCTTGAAATGGCATGAACCTAGAACCTTCATTTCTAGATGGATGCTAATGCGGACCAGATGAAGTTGGATTATTATTATTTTTTTGTAGGAGGAGCTAAACATTGACCAGGTAAAACATTGAATCCATTCGTCTTTACAAAGTGAGCTTGTGGAGCTTCGGCACTGTGAATCGTCTTACTGGCTTACTTGTCTGAGGTCTTCCATGTGACAAAACCATACATTTTTGTAGATTTTCTTGCTTATAGATATCTACAATATGATGCAAAATCATCTTTTGTTTTAATTCCTATTATCAAATCTCTGATAGGGGCTTCATTTTTAAAATTTTTCAGAAAGTTTTTTGAAATGGGGTAACATCTAGTTATACTATAATGACAGGCAGTGTTTTAGATAGTTCTGTGAGCAGTGGCTTCTGTGGGCTGTGGCCTGCTTGAATGTTTTGGAGGAATGCTGGATATTTTCATCAAGGATTGTTTTATTAGTAAAACTTTAAACTATACTGGTAAAAGAACCCATTTGGTGTCATCAGATGTCAGCCGGCCAACATTTATGTATAATTGCCTCTTGTTGCTCATAGTACCAACATGTACAACAGTCTACTTGATGCCAGTCTTGTCCTGCCTCTCTTGTAGGGGGGAGGTTAGAGGATGTCAGACACTAAAGTAAGTTTTGACCAATTTTATTAAAGCTTGAAAGGCAACATGATAGAATTGATGTACTTGTGACAAAAATTGCAGTTTTTGGTGCAGTTGTCTGTACCAGTAACTGACTTGTATCTAAAATGTTTTGTGTCATGTGAAGTGACATTGAGGGCTAGCAACACTGCATAAAATTCCATTGCTTGGTAATGAGGTTGGCTTTATGTGGAGGGGCTTGTTTTACTCTTCACAGCATTTGAGCAGAGTGCCCCAATACCCAGGCATGCCAAGTCTTACGTGTGCTGTTCTACATGTCTGGCCACCCTGTTCTGTTCACCCTGCTTGCCATTTTTCACAGTACTTACTTTTCACCCATGAATGTTTTTTATCCCTGCTCTAACTAAGCAACTTGTGTTTTTTTTAATTGCTGCAAATGGGATTCGTTTAAGCATTTGATTCAGTTGAAGAGAGAAACTAGTTTAAATGCTTTGCTATGCAAAGGGAAGTGTTATGCATCCATTTACAATCGGTTGGCAATAATTGTCCCAAAAACATGTAGAAACAAAATACTTACACAGAACCTGTGAACTAAGTTGTTTATCTGAGACAGCCAAGCAAATTACAAGGTTTGCTTTTTTTTTTCCCCCAAATGGTATTCATGTTGCAGAAATATTGTGAAAATCACATTTATTAGCACAGAATTCTCCATCCTTGTTCACTCTTGCTGAAAACTTGGCTGGTCTTTTGCCTTATGTACATCTATCATACATAACGGTACAAGTAATTTTTTTTAAGAATATTAAAGTTCATAAGTAATAATGTATATTTACACAAAGTATGGTAATTAAGGTAATCATAGCTTTTGATCTATTTTTGTTGTATAAAGCTTGTAATATAGGAAAAAAGACAAAAGTAACAAATCTGGTGAGGGTTTTATTGAAAGCCAGGGGCAAATTGTTAGCTAAGCCTATCTGTACTGTATATCTCTGTCTTTTAAAATGGACTCTTCTGGCTGTATTAACAGGAGGTGTTTTTACTCACATTGAGGGAAGATTTTTTTTTTTTTTTTTACTCACTCCATCAGTGCTTGTTCAAGCTCTTGTCTATTCTACAGGGGTTACTCAACTGTTTTGCCTGTTCAAATAAAATGAATGAGAAAAATGCTCAATATTTATTCCTTTCTTTTTGTAAGTGGGCAATAGATATTAAACAATCAGTCCTTTGCAACTAGTCTTTTGCACTAGTTTGCTGTCGTCAGCATATGTTTTCATAAAGGTGAATTAAAAACAAAAGGAACCCTCTGTGCATGTTCAAGGTGGTGAGATCATAACACTTGCAGCCCTGCAAAAAAGTTAGTCTTCATGATTTGTGTCTTCCAGTTTCATTCTACTTGTATTAAATTTGGATTTGTTTCATCGTGATTGGTAAGTCTCAAAGTTTTGTGGACATACCTGGAAATCAATGGAAAACCTACTCCACCAGCTAAGGACAGAACAGACTATAAAGTAAAATGCTTCAGTTTTGGCAGACTTTTGGATGCATACCCTACCAGTTCAGCATCAGTTGATTTGATGGTTCTGACTGCAGACATAGACAATATCTTTATTCATTTCACTTTCTCTTATTTGTTCAAGTTCATTAGAGGAACATCTAAAAGGTATGGTTATGTTTATTTTTTTAGACGACTGAAAATGGATAAGATTTAACACTATAATTCACAAACGATGTGTACAGTTTTTTCAGCTACATGATAAAAATCAAAATATGAATTTATGTTCACAATTTTTCAATTATACCCCAAAACAATAGAAAAATGCTGTCTCCGTTTTGTCATTTTCTGTTTTAAAAAAAAATAATTTTTCCTGCCACTTTGTAGCGTGTGCTTCTACATATTCTGTTTATTTTTATATAGCACCTTTCTTCGGTGTTGTGAAATTTGATTCGTTTCTCCGATCAGCTCGGAGCGCTGTAGCAACACTATGAAGCTTGACTCTCTCCGCAGCAGAGGAGAAAAGTTGCAGGTGCACCCTTTTTCAGCTATTTTCACAAATACACGATGCGCTTCATCTCATGAGATACATTGAAAACTACAAATAAAATACAAATTTAAAACATGGGTTTATTTTAACGGCTACGAATTCCAATGCACGTCTTTTTTTAGTAAATAATGTTCCCGATACAATAACAGACCCGACTGACATAAAATGCACATCCACTCGTATTTCATAAAAAAGAAACAACGATACCGATATTGATCTAATTTCAGTGTCAAATATCTTTATATCGTACTTTCGGTATTTTCTCTTAAGAAATTTAAATTTAGAATAACACATGAATCGTAGGCAACATGAGGAAAAGAGGTTTTAGAAAGTGTGTACAATTTGTTTTCAAGTATTCCAGCTTAATCCAAATAACATATGAATATACTCTCACGTCTTAAATATACATTTTTAAATTTGAGTTCCTACTGAAGTATTATACGATTAGTTTTTCCACTAGGTGTACCTACAGTAAACTTTATCAGGTTTTCAGTGTTTCATATTAACGTACATCGTATTGCGTATTATGCATGTAAAAGAGTTCATTGCAATGGATGGATTGGCGCGAATCGTGTTTTAGCCAAAACGCGACCAATGAGAAGCCGCCAGTGAGCGGAGACTTTAAGTCTTGAACAGAGTTTTTAGCCAATAAAATAAAGCGCGAAACATGAGAAGCCGCCTGTAGTGGAAACTCATTTTTAGCCAATGAAATAAAGCCAAAACTATAAGAAGCCGCCAGTGGGCGGAGACTTTTTGTCATAGTCAGAGGTTGTATGAATTTTGGCGCTAATTTTACGCTGACTGCATTGTTGAGGCAGCTTTGGGAAGCAGTTGCGGTAAGTAATTTATTAGTACTCATTTTTAGTTTTTATTTAGTTTTAGAATTTTATTATTAAATTCGTGGTATATTTTGCAACGTAATCATTGTTATCACGTTTTATAACTTGCAAAGTAGTTCAACTTAACAGACCATATCAAATGTAAAATGTAGCATGCTAACTTGGTAATTACTACTTACATGATTATGAATTTTGATTGTGATTTACACGTCGTGTTGATCTTGTGTAGAATATTTTGTAGTGTTCTCTAGTATTCGGTTTTTGAGTTTTGTCCTTTTGTGTGTGTGCTGCTTAATATTCCGGTAATTTTTGTAGCTGCGTGAGAAGGCTTCCTTACGTGCCAGAAAATCAATTGCTCACCAAAGCTCTGTACTAGGTCGCTTTTTTCCCGTCTATTTGTTATTTTTAAAATTAGGTCATAGGGTTGCCACCCGTGTACAGTGAAAATACAAAATGTACTCTTTGTTCCGTGTTTCTTTATTTTAGTATATCAGGTGACAATATGCAACCAATTACCAAAATGTCCGCAATACAAAATGTGAACTAGGGCGGATTCCATGTGATACTCTTGTAATCGTATTTTAAACAGCGCGCAATAGCATCATGTACAGTCTTCAGAATATGAAAAAAAGGTGGCTTATAACCGTGGGGGTTTAAACTTTAAACTTAATCGGTTTGATTACTCTCATGTACAGAGACAAAGATGCCCACCACTCGCTCTCACTGTCAGAATACCCTCCAGTTTCCTCGGAAGAAGTCAAGCAGGGTGGTCTCCAGAAACAAGAGTGTCAATGACCTGCAGCCTCAGCCACCTCGGTCTGCTGCTCCAACATCACTGCTGTCCCCTTCTTCCGTATCTACGGAAAAAAGTGCCCCAGAGAGCTCAAGGGTTAATGTTCTGCCCCTGAGCCCTCGAAAGCGTACAGGTAGGCACGGATCAGTAGAACCCACTTGTTTCCAGTATAGATTTATGGTGGCTATATGGCACTGAGTATAAACCTTTTTTTGCAGAGGTAGCCTGTTCAGGATCAAACATGTGGACTAGTTATGTATATTCCACTAAAAATTAACACATGAATGATGCATCATATTGTATGATGTTTATAAAGTAAGACTTTTGGCTTGACATTTCCTGATGTCACAGCTGAGTATACAAATGGAGAGCAGGAAGTGTATGATCATGCTTGTTCTGCTTGGTTACCCAGTGAACATCTTTTTTTTAAGGAGATGAAAATGGTTGCAACCTGCCCCCTTCCCTGCTGGGCTCACCTCCAAAGTTTAACTGCAGCAGGTTATCTACACCTTCCCCCTGCAAGCTGACTTTTGATGAAAACACCCCAGGGCTGCCAGCTGTGCAAAAGGAAATTACATCCAGCAGGTCTACCGAGCCAGATAGTTTAAATTCTCTCCTGATGTTCAGGCGTTCAGTGAAGACTCCAGCCAATGGGTGTAACTGTCTTGAAAAAGAACCACCTGAAATCCAAGAATCTTCTAGAGAGGGTAAGAATCATCTAGGCTATGTTCGAAACCACTCCCTACTCACTCCATCCATAGTCACTATATAGGGTATTAGAAATGGTGGACTATATAGTGTGCTTACCTACCAAAGTAGTATTTAGACACTACCACACTATTATGAAAAATTTTCTACGCCATTGATTACATCACTGTTGTCTTGTAAATAAAAGGTAACGAATAGCGGTGGCAAATAAACTAAAGCAGACACCTGCCTACTTATTGTGTAATAAAATAAATGCATATTTATTGGTAAAAATAGTATTATTATATTTTGTGCAAGTTTGCATTGTGATTTGCACAGCTTGTATTATTTGTATTTTTTAAGTGCAGTGCATTGTGGTATATAGTGCTGGGTTAGTGACCATTGGTTGTACACTACTTTTTATGATGCATTGTGGGATATTTTGAGTGCACTATATAGTAGGGGTCCACATCGGTTCGATATTTATCGACTATATCGATGCTTCCTAGCCGATATGGGAATCGGTACAAATCTCATGTTGTCCGATCGATCTGAATTGGCCATTTATTAATGACCGGAACGCAAAAAATCCGATTTTTTTTTTGTGGGTAAACAAACTAAAATGACAGCAACGGTGAACCGTATCGCAATGCCTAAATGTACCTTCTGGCATTTGCTAATAAAACTTTGGGAAAATGTATAATATGTTAGCA
>JABJVR010000077.1:11769022-11834207 GCA_025773905.1 Chitala chitala
AGAGGACAGCCGCCGCCACACCCCACCCCAGAGGACAGCAGCCGCCACCACCGCACCCCCCAGAGGACTGCATCTGCCACCACAGCACACCCCAGAGGACAGCAGCCGCCACCACAGCACACCCCGGAGGACAGCAGCCGCCACCACAGCACACCCCGGAGGACAGCAGCCGCCACCACACCACACCCCGGAGGACAGCAGCCGCCACCACACCACACCCCGGAGGACAGCAGCCGCCACCACACCACACCCTGGAGGACAGCAGCCGCCACACCACACCCTGGAGGTCAGCTGCCGCCACACCACACCTTGGAGGACAGCCGCCGCCACACCATACCCCGGAGACAGCCGCCGCCACACCACACCCCGGAGACAGCAGCCGCCACACCACACCTCGAAGAACAGCCGTGGCCACACCACACCGTGGAGGACACCTGCCACCACACCACACTGTGGAGGACAGCCGCCACCACACCACACCCTGGAGGACAGCCGCCACCACACCACACCCCGGAGGACAGCTGCTGCCATACCACACTCTGGAGGACAACCACCGCCACACAGACTGAAATATCTAGAGAACTGTCTATTCATTAATTCCATTTCATGAGGAATAATTCCTGCCCATTTTATACATCATCACTGTAATCATACGCAGGTACAACAAGGTAATATAATCATCATATTTTAACAACGATCATTGTGACGTCTTGGAGTGTCATTCATGATGCTTGTATTTACCATGAACATTTTATCTGTGAGTTAAATGATGGGCATGATGCTGAGAGAAGCAGGCCGTACCCAAAGCCTTGCACCTTACCCCATGGGAAGAGCAGATTCGGGGGGGTGACAGGGATGAGCCAGGGCATGTGCTGAGGTTGAAGGCAGCCAGAGGGAGGCAGCGGCGCTCCAGGCACATCATGTTGGGTCCGCAGGGCGTGCCGTCCTCCACGTAGCCCTGATCCGAACCATCCTCCAACAAGGCGTGCCCACCTCTGGACACATACAAAGGGATGAAGGCATCACCCAGGAGAGGGCCGCTTCTCCCATACAACACCCCATAACAATGGCTATGGGTACAAAGTATTACCATATCATCAGAACAGTAACTATAGCAGAAAGATTAACACATAAACATAGCAAAAGGACCATGTTCAGCTGTGGATCTCCATTACTGGCAGCTTCCAGTCAGAAGACAGCACTGCTGACATTTGCAGAACGGTAAAAATCAGTCACTGTGAATGAAATGTTTATAGCAACCTTCTATTTAATAACCATACTTTTTATCCTGGATGGATATACTGCATTGTTTACATATAAATGGTTTTTGAATTAATTAAAAAAAAAAGTTTTTTAGATCACTGTGGTTATCTGGGACAGACTTTTAAATCTTTTCTACACAGCAGAGGGAAAACACGTCTTTAATAGACAAATTCAATCGTGCTGCACACCTCCTGTGGTAGTAACCACTGAACCAGGATTTCCTTCCAAACTACTCACGTTCACCCTCTTATTTCACCCATAGTGCCAAGGCTCACCGGCAGTCCAGGTACTTGTTCTGGTGGTAGATGGTCAGACTGGTGACATCGCCCTGCAGCTCTCCGGACTTTGGTTTGGACGTCAAGTTAACACATAACAGGAAGCCACAGAGAACATCCCTGGTAGTGTGAGGCCACCAGCAGTAAGGGATGGGAGAGGAGGGGGGGAGAAAGACACAACAGCCAGTTAACATGAGAGACATTCTGGAGAAACAGAAGCCAGAAATAGATGAAGGTGGAAAGATGAGTCAGGGTGAGGAGAACTGTAGTTTAGTCGGAAAATGGCCTACTCATCCCAGGGTAAACAGAAGGTGAGAAAGTCCTCTGAGAATGAAATATCAAGGACAGAAATGTGAGATGTTTACATATCCAAAAGAAAAAGTAAAAATTTCAGCTGAGGCTGCTGGCAGACTTACTGTTTGTTACACTGTACCCAACCCTGGCCATTTGCATCGCGTCCACAGTTGCCTTTGTCTGTGCCCTCGGTGTTCAACTTCTCATAGCAGAAGCGATCTGCCGAGTCTGTCGAAGCCACATACCGTCAATTCTACTTATAGCACAAAGCACTGCAATTAAAATATTTTCCACAAGAGGGCAGCCATCAATGAGTAAGAATCAAAAAGACTATTTTGCCATTTTTATGCTAGTTCTATATTAACACATACCACAAGGGGCAGTAAAAGACAACTAGCGATGATTAATAATAATCAAAATAGGCTATTTCGTCATTTTTCTGCTAGTACTAATTTAGGACACAGGAAATCCAGGATGTAAACATCTGTTTTTTTTTCTTTTTCTTTTGCAGTTAGCAACCATAAAAAAGATAACACCTTGTTGTATTGACTGTAAGAACCTAGAAAAGCAACAATGGTCACAAGGCTCAGTAAATACGGGACCAGATTGCTCTTTTGTGTAGTTTATAACATCATGCGTTTTAATGTAAAACAACTTTTCATCTCACCAATCTTTCAAGCCAACTTTCAAGCTAAAATAAAATTCAAAGAAATACACAGACAAAAAAAAAAAAAAAAACAGGCCAAATAACTAATTTCCACAAGCACATCTTCATAACTAGGGCAGCGCCTAAAAATAAAAACTAGCAGTGCATAGAAAAGAACACAAACGAAATGCAATTTACACAAGTCAGTAAAGCAAGGGAAACGCTGCAGTACAATGTACAGCTTGCTGTAGCCGCATTGTTGTGACCTTACAAATTTACAGATTCAGACGTGCAAAAAGCAACTAAAGTCAAAGAAACAAGCCGGTTTCCTGAGTTTAAGTCAAGCATTATATATGTTTTAAGAACTGTAAAACTACTAAAACCACAAACTTCACACAGAGAGACACTGAGTACTACAAACAGCTGAGTGCAAACAAAAAAAGAACTTGCTTTGGCCCGACGATTCCCACTGTGCATTAGTCCACCCAAACATGTAGCTTCACAGTACTGTATTTACTCTACTGTTTTGTCAATGGGAAATTTATAAATAGTGCCATCAAAACTCCAAAATACTTTCACAAACTACAAAATAGCCCTGTTTAATTTATCAGATAATGAAGCACAAAGACAATCAGTGTAAAGGATGTCTGATCCACACAGCGGTGACTGCAGAGACCCTTTATATTTCATAACCCTCAGTCAGGAGTCACAAATAAAAAAGGCAGTGGTTAAAGTATGACACCTAAAAGATTCTTTAGAGTCAACAAAAGCCCAGATGAACGTAAGGGAGTTTCCACACTTACTGTGTCCCCACAGCGCCCTGCACTGCGCATCCCGCGTCTTACAGCGACCCCCATAGCACCGACCCTGGGAGAGGCACAGGGTGCGAGGTGGGCTGACTCAGTGCACAGAGCAGAGAATTACAACTGTGCCGCACAGGCATGCAAATCGGTGTCACGTACAGACTCTCGGGCAAGACCGTACCTGATTGTTGTCACACATGTACCCATCCAGCTTGTGGACATTGTGAGGACACTGAGACAGAGACAGAGGCACAAAGGAATCAGTCAAAGATAATTTATCCGGTGAGACATTCCTGAGGAGACTGAGACAGAGACAGAGGTACAAAGGAATCAGTCAAAGATAATTTATCCGGTGAGACATTCCTGAGGACACTGTGACAGAGACAGAGGTACAAAGGAATCTGTCAAAGATAATTTATCCGGTGAGACATTCCTGAGGACACTGTGACAGAGACAGAGGCACAAAGGAATCAGTCAAAGATAATTTATCCGGTGAGACATTCCTGAGGACACAGACATTTCCTAAACCGTCGGGAAAAAAGCACGTCCCAAAGATGGCAGATGTTAGCAGTACCTGGCTAGAGTCCCCAGAGCAGGTCTCTGGGACGTCACAGTCATTAACAGCCTCCCGGCAGACCACTCCTCTCAGCTCGTACTGCCACAAAGACACAGCAGGTTAGCGCAACACACCTCAAAGCACTTCAGGAGCACACACACTTTTACAACTCTTGCTCCACACTATGCATGTTACATAGACACACACACACGCACCCACACAAATCATGAGACCCCAACACCACACATTTCTTTCTAACCTACATGAGTTAAAAAATGCACTGACCCACAGTATACCCCTCCACAGTGTATGACTAACAACATGAAACCCACACGGCATGGGATTATTACGGCTATTTTCAGGTTTGTACCTCAGACTCAAGAACTAGAGGCTCTGGGCACAGGACAATAACACAGACAATGAGCACAGGCCCAGAGAGTACAGGAAACACAGAGTAGAGAAAGTGAGCACACTGAATAAACACAGACGACAAGCAAATTAATGATTAATGAACCTGTGAGCACAGAGCCAGTAAGTGAGCACAGGAAGAGTGAGCACAGTACATGATCAGAGACTCAGTAAGCTCGGAATATTATTTCCTCACCCTGCAGTTGCGGCAGCAGAGTCCATTGCTGCACATGGCATCATGGGTAAGAGTGCATTTCTTGCAACAGGCACCCCCCCTTCGTGCACACTCCTGCAGGGAGACACAGCCAGTAGGTCTTTTTCCACTAGTTCTTCCCTGTCAGAGTGCCCCATCAGCAGGTAAGCATACTGCATGCTGTCAGTTTTCTAAGGTTGAAAATACCCTGAGCCAAATCTGTGTTTATATCCAGCTGAATGGGTCATGTTAAAGTATCTAACAATGATTCCAAGTACTAGATGCAAGCACGTTTACTGTAGCTGCTGAATTGTCAATTTATCATTCTTATCCCTCAAGCAACTATAAAGACATTGCTTCTATTTGTAGTACTTTGGCTGAAACAGAAACTATGGGTTTCCATGGGACCTTGTAACAGTAAAGCAGACATCCTTATTACAAGCCATTAAGCAAGTAAATCAGAACCTATTTTTGGTGTGACACGGTATTAATCAGTCTAACGTTACCAGAAATAAACAAACAGTTCTTTACATGTCAGTTAATGTCAGCTGTACTATCTCCAGGCCACTAGGGGGAGAATCGTTCTGCCAACGAGACTCACCACATGAGATCCACAGTCACACTCCTCGCCGGTCTCCACAAAGCCATTTCCACACTCCGGCGGGTCCAGCAGCTGTGGTTCAGGGTGTGCACACAGGCAGAAACAGGGAACGTAGCAGGCAAAGATACACGCTGAAATATCTGCACACAGCGCAGAGTTGTAGCATTCTCCCTGCCCACAGCTGTGGCTGTTTCAGAGGTCTGTGTTTTGGCTCCACCATTAACAAAGCAATATGTTACACTGTAGGTTGATGTGTGTGTGTGTGTGTGTGTGTTTCCTATGTTTAAACTGCAGTCTAACACCACACTGTCAACCTGAAAATTAATTCAGTATTTAGTTCAGCGTACCTTCATAAAAACATCTGCACTACTTACTAATTCATGACGCTATTTAAATCGATTACCATTCGTGTGCTTTCACTAATGTTTTTGATTACTGCATGCATATTATACACCAGATTTTTTTATACTTTAGTTTTGGTTAAGTAAATGAAACAGAGTGTTGTGTGCTATTACTACTGGCATTTGTACATCATAATTTATGTTACCACTAGTATTTTCCCTAATGATTCCTGTGACCCACAGTATTTACCCTAATGGCTCCTGCTACCCCCCGTGTGTTTCCTTCATTATGCTTATTACCTCCAGGCTTTGCCCAGGTTTGTCTCCCTCACCTTGCTGGGTTTGTTGAAAAGACAGCTGCCACCCCCCTGTGCCAGGAAGTGGATGTACTCATCCACACTGCAGCGGGAAAACCTCCTAGGCTGGAAGTACCTGATGATATCACAGAGTGTGTCAGCACACTGCCCGCACAGATTACACCGACCACACCGGGACATAAGCTCCTCATCCTCCTCCTCCTCACCTTGCACTCATTAAAACCATGACCTCTTATGCTGAGCGATAAGCCTAAATACAAGTTAAGGCCACAATATTTTAAAGGCTCTGTGAATGCAAACGCCATTTAAGACAGATGAGCACAGAGCCAGCGAGCACAGAGGCAGCGAGCACAAAGCCAGCGAGCACAGAGGCAGCGAGCACAAAGCCAGCGAGCACAGAGGCAGCGAGCATAGAGGCAGCGAGCACAGGGCCAGCGAGGACAGGGCCAGTGAGCTCAAGGTCAGCGAGCACAAAGCCAGTGAGCAGAGGGGCAGCGAGCACAGGGCCAACGAGCACAAAGACAGTGAGCACAGAGCCAGCGAGCACAGAGGCAGTGAGCACAGAGCCAGCGAGCACAGGGCCAACGAGCACAAAGACAGTGAGCACAGAGCCAGCGAGCACAGAGCCAGCGAGCACAGAGCCAGAGAGCACAGGGCCAACGAGCACAAAGACAGTGAGCACAGAGCCAGCGAGCACAGAGGCAGTGAACACAGAGCCAGCGAGCACAGGGCCAACAAGCACAAAGACAGTGAGCACAGAGCCAGCGAGCACAGAGGCAGTGAGCACAGGGCCAACAAGCACAAAGACAGTGAGCACAGAGGCAGCGAGCACAGAGGCAGTGAACACAGAGCCAGAGAGCACAGGGCCAATGAGCACAAAGACAGTGAGCACAGAGCCAGCGAGCACAGAGCCAGCGAGCACAAGGCAGTGAACACAGAGCCAGAGAGCACAGGGCCAACGAGCACAAAGACAGTGAGCACAGAGCCAGCAAGCACAGAGGCAGTGAGCACAGAGCCAGCGAGCAAAGGGCCAATGAGCACAGAGCCAGCGAGCACAGTTTGCACATGGGAAAGGGCCCAACTGGATAAATGTGACAGATCAGGTTTGTCTCAGTGCAGACCTGGAGTGCTTTAAGCATGTTTAGAGCGCAGACTTACCCAGTGTCCTCCATGATACAGCCAAGCCACGTGTCCGGACACTTACAGTCCCCTGCAGAAAAGGAGCACAGCCAGAGCGTGTGGTTAACACTTACAAACACCCTCCCAATCTGCACCTCTCACAGATACCAGCCGAAGAGGGAAAAATTCCATCAACAGCTACAACATTAAAATAGCAGTATGACTAAATTGTGTTTGCTAACAATAAAAAGCATGTGTAATAGCTACGCAGAGGTACATTTTGGTTGTAATCTGGCATACACACAACATCGCACATGAACTATCACAGCATAAATATCAAAATACATGGGATAATGGCTGCCGTATCCTTCACTCAGCTCAGCTCAGGCTTTAATATACTATGAATATGTCACACGAAAGCTTCATTGTGGAATCAACTTTCATTAAGAAACAGATAATGGTTACTTTTTACATAAAATGGTTTCCTCCTTATACATGAGAAACATCAAATACTGTGCTTCTCCATTTGTTTGTGGATAATTTTCCCCATTTCCTGTTTGATACTGTCATTAAGGCTCCAGACATTTGCACACATTTGTGGACTGAGCCACTGCGATCACCCCGTTGAGACAAAACGGCCTTACTACAACTTTGGCTTAAGAGACCAGTAACAGATTTACAGAGTCAGCGACAGTGATCAGTGTCCGTAAAGACAGCAGATTTATAGCTTCAATGACAGTAATTGATGTCTGATCCATCCATTAATCACAGTACACACAGCCTCAGAATGAAGACGGCAGCTGAAGGAGTGCACGGCCGGGGTCATGATGTCAGCCCAGGGGACTCTCTTCTCCTGCAATCTATATCACTTTGAATTCACCCTCTGTGCAAAGGCACAACACTCAACCCAGTGCCCGGAACACGAGCCTACTGGAACAGGAGACTGTCATCCTGTGGCATGACCTGACTTGACCTAGCCTGACACGACCAACTAACTGGTTTCTGATCTGCAGGCAGCGCCCTTATCTATGCGATACGCCAGGTGAGGCATAGCCCTCTGGTGAGGAGCACACCACCGGTGAGGAGCACACCACCGTCGAAAGCGTCTAGGCACTTCCTCCCATCCCATTACAACAAAGCAGTTATCATCAGCACATCGGGACAGACTAGAAAGCAGGTCAGCAGGTACAGGCCGGTGGCACCACACGTAAGAGCCCTGATTCAGTTAACACGGATCGCACCAGAGGGCTCAGGCCAAGGGCTGGGGCCTCTCTTCACTAATCGCCCCCAGCTGCACTTCAGAACGACGCTTAATCAATTAGTGCCAAAACGAGCCATCGGACGCAGCCAGGTGAGCAAAAATGTTGATTACACACTGCACAGATGTCAAAAGCGCCTGGAGTGTTTTCGGCAGTGGTGCGGACGCTACGGGAGGACTCCTGTTAACACGTGAAGCCACGCGGAGCATTCCTTTGCAGAGCAGTGGGCTCAGATGACTAATCGCCTGACAGAGAACTCTAATTACAGCTGCTGAGGCAACGCCGCTTCTCTCTTCAGCATCCCAGACTCAAGAGCGGTGACTCACCCGCCGAGGTCCGGTCCTTGTTCCACTTCATGCCAATGTTCTGGCCCAGGCTCTGGCACAAGGTGATGGCCATGGACCCCACGTTGCCATACTGCAGCGTAAACACACACACGCAGTTGCGTCATATTAGGCAGGTATGGACGGACGACGCGGCTGACCGGTTCAACAGCTAGCAACGCTGCCACGGCCGAGGAGTTCTTTCCAAACATTTGAGCATAGCACAGAGCCACTGTGCAGGTTTCCCTGCGAGGGCAGGGTATTTGTGGCGCTGTGCTGAGTGTGTGAGTGCCAGGAAACGGGAGGGGGTGCCAATGTTCCTGCCAACAAGAGCAGGTCTGCATGTCAGCTAGAAGAACAGACAAGGCTACTACAGGCAAACGGGATACAGGAAGATTAGCCACAAGTCAGCAGCGAAAACAACCTTTTATACTTGGCTGTTTGGAATTGCAGCAAAGAAAAGGAAAAATAAAGAAATTAGAAAGGGCACAATCACATAAGGGAGAAACACTCACTTCATTGACCCCACCCCCTCGACTGATGGAGCAAATTCCTCCAATGTAGGCTGTGCCGCTACGCGTGCTGTGGAAAGTGCGCCCTCTAGGGAGGAAGGGAGACATAAAACGGGCAGCATCAACGTCAGCTCAGTTACGGGCAGCAAAGCAGAGCCTCTGCTAGAAAGCTATCACAGACACTTATACATTTACAGACGCCCTGGCACACATAAAACACCCACTTCCACTCACTCCCCGCCCCCCCCCACTTTCACCGGCCAGTCCCTTTTAGGGGCAAGAATACCCACGAGAAAAGGTGTGTCGCATCGCTGTGTTCCTTAATGCTTTCTTTTCTGTACTTCATGAAGTCACGCAGGGTCAGGAGGGGGTCATCGCCAACAGAAACCATATTCTGTGATGACCAGGTTTCCATGGCAACCAGCACTATCCTGGTGTTGAGCTGCTCTTTGTAGATCTGCCATCGAACGGGCACAAAAAAATGGCGATCGGCAGCGTTACCAATAATGAACCGGGACGCAGGAGCCGCATCTTTCAAACGTTTCTGCCTTTCATCTGTACAGCATTCAGCTCATTTAATAGTACAAATTCCTTTCAGATTCAGTAGACACACTCCAAATCTTTGGAGCTTCCTATAAAATTTTGATTGATATTTTACAACTGAAAAACGGCTCTATCGATGCATACGAGTTAATCCAGGAGAGGTGTTGTGAACACAGACTGCTGGTGAATAACAAATTTTTCACCCTGCCTGAATTCAGACACACGTAGAATATGTTTGCCAAAACACGAAACATGAAGACCAGCACCGATAAACTAACAGGGGTTACACATTTCGCTTGCGTCGTACAGATATCACGATGGCTGTGTTAGCCGCTGCGGACACGTAATTGACAAGCTGAGTGCACTCACGGCGTCGGCCATGTTCACCACAGCTTTGGCAAAGTTCCTGGTCTGGGAGGTGGATCTGCGAAGCTGCAAAAACTGCAGGTACGGGAGCAAACAGCAGAAGGAACAGACATAAGCAAGTCTGGATGAAAACTTCTCATCCTGAACCCACCAATCCAGGGACAAAAGCAACAAATCCTAGGATATGTCAGCGTGCTCTTAAAAACCATTTTGTACAGATACACATTAACCTGATGAGCATCTTATATACACTGTTGGGACATGGATGGCCTGGAGCCTATCCCAAGCAGCCTAGGGCATTAGACGCACGCACACTTATACACACACATGACTTGGGCAATTGTGTGTGTGCATGCGTGCAAGTCAGCTACAGTGGGTACAGCTCCAACTAGGGCAATTTGGAGTTCCCATTTCACCTAACCTGCCTATCTTTGGATTGTGGGAAGAAAATGGAGGGCCTGGAGAAAACCCAGACAAACATGAAAGCATGCAGATGCTCCACACAGTGCCGAGAGCCAGATTCAAACCCATGACTCTGAGGTGCGAGGCAACACTGCTACGCACTGAACCAGTGTACCACCCATTTTGGGAGCTCCTTTAAAAGCATTTTACCAAGAATCTATACAGAACCTGTAAGCATTCACATGTGCTGGGTCCAGTGGCACTCCAAAGGTGACCCTCCACACACACATGTAGTGCACTGTAGTGCAGACTTACCAGGTCGTGGTCATTGACCACCATCAGCTCAATGTACTTGGTTTCCGTCTGAACTGTGTGCTGAGCCCGGCGCACCTGTGGGGGCCACAGACAGACAGGTTTATTCTGCTGACTCACCCACAGCACCCGACCGCAGTAATTCCCTGTCATTATTTTACCCATTTGAGTAACTACATGCTTATTACAGCCTTTCAGGCTAAATACCCTTTTCAAGGGCTGGACAGAAGTCTGGATGCATTAAGCCTAGTTACTGTAACTATGAAGCTACGTGATGGCCCTGTCTTTGTCAATGAAAGGCTATATGGGATCTCAGTTTCTCTGTACACACTTAAAGGTTAAGGTTTGGCAGACAGTTTTTATTAAGTTGACGTTCACTGAGTTGTCCCAATACAGACATGAGAGAGGAGCATTGTCAGGTGGGAGCCCTCACCTGTCGTTTGGTGCGTCTCAGGGCCTCTGCGAAGGAGGGCTCCCCAAACCGAGGGCCACCTCCGCTGCCCTCCTCACTGGCACTGCTGTTCTGCACACAGTCTGCGAGACAGGAAGCGGAGGCAGGGTTTTCAGGACGTTTGGGGATTGCAGGATTGAAAAACACTGAGATAGCATTGCACTGCGATCCTGAGACACAGACAAAAAAACTGGGGGAGGAGGGACGGCGAAGGACTGATGGGGCAGACCGTGTTGTAATAAGACACTGATCCGCTAATGATATAGAACAGTGGTTCCCAACCTTTTTTTGTTAGAGCTCCCCCACTAGTAGCTAAGAAAAGCTGCTCCCCCAGCCTGCATACACACATTAAGTAGTCCACTATTTTTGAGTGAGTGCAGACTTTTGATTATCCAGTAAGAACCCTGGATATGGAGGAGAGAGCAAGGGAAGGTCGCGGAGAGGGGCTGTGTGAACACACCAGCACTCAGAAGGGACAGAGAGATGAAGGGTGAGGAGGTGTAGACACATACCTGGGCAGAAGAGGGGCAACTCAAGGGAGGTCATCTTGAATATGACATGGCTGCCCTCCTCCTGCTGATATACACACAGCTGGTGTGAGACTCTGAGACAGGCAGGTACAGCTTTAAGCCTCACACAGGAAGAGCCACAGAACTTTCTGAACTGAAAGTGACATGTACATTTCTTCTTTTGACTTAGTTTTTTTGCATACATATCAAAGTGTTCTGTCTTTCCCTAGCAGTACAGAGCTGCAGAAAAACACCCACATTCCTTAAAAATTCTTGTTTCTTTTCAGTTCCCAAATAAGCACACACCTCCACTGTCCGGTGAACAAGTTAACCGGCGCCATTTGTGCACCCTTCCCACAAGCCCTTTCCCACATACTGTAAAAGCATTTAGAGCAGATTACCCTTTCCGATTCGGAAACAACTTGAGCCTGTGTTAAATACTTTATGAAAATAAACCATTTGTTCCCACAAGAGAGTAATGGGGGGGCAGAGGGGCTCAAATGGGCTACAGGAAGGGCCTGATCGATCCATACTGCATGGAAATGAAAGAGAGCCTTGCCTGTATAGGGGGATCATAGTGGCTCAGCGTTTCAGTCCTACTGCCCTGGGGACCAGAGGCAGAAGCCAGTGGAAGGTGGAGTGCAACACACACAATGCCACTACAGTTAAAACAAGATGCTCTGTGAACCTGAAAAAGTAAAACCAGGAACACTGCTCTATTTGTTCACAAGAAGCATTCTCCAGTTCCAGATATGCAGACAGGCATGCACTTTCCAAATAATGGCAATGGCTTTTAGTTCAGCCATTTGAGGTTTGTTTTCCTTAGAAATAATTATAGATGGAAACTGCTTTCACTGAGGGGTCAACAGAAAGGCTGAGTATAACACAAAGGGTTGACTTTGGCCTGGAACTGTGTCGCAATACTGTCCGGATCTGCGCCCTCCATGGAAACTCACCCCCCCCGCCCCCCTACTTAGGATGAAGCCTGAGACAGTGCCTCAGCAGTTTGCTGTGAGATACTGTATCCACTCATTATAGGGAGATAATGTGACACTCATCCAGAGGTGAAGGGTAAAGAGGGCAGCTCTTTTACACTCTCTGATGCGCATGCACGCACACACAGAGGACATCTACAGCCAAATTTCAGAAAAACATTCTGTAAGGTAAAAAAAAAAAAAAACTCCACCAAGTGGTAATTCAAATTTTACCTTAGATTTAGTTTTCATTAACAAATTAACCCGAAGCACAAAGTTCAGTTTTATTCAGCCGTCTTTCTCTTAAGCATAACACCACTGCATGCATTCTAACATGCAAACTCAGACAAGGCAGGAGTGACACACATTACCCGCCTCAGACAGCACAGCAACGTTCACTGCACAGTCCACTGAGAGCACCGTATGTGGGTGTGCGTGCATGCGCGCGCGTGCAGACCTGACGAGTGGGCTGATGATTAATTCAGCAGACCTTCGCACCACAGAATGGGTCACCGGTGCCAGATCGCGGGCGCTGACACGCGCACAGCTGCCACCAGGAGCCTGTTGGCACCTCCGCCCGCCTGGCCTGGCGCTCCTCCTGGCACCTGTCTGCGCAGTTACGCCCACATCGCCTGTCCCTCTCTGCAGTTCAAGCGCATCTCTGCAGCCGGCACAGCTCACCTGATCGCTGTCCTGGAGAACCGGCTCAATCCCGTAGGAAAATGTCCCGTCTGAGAACATGCCACTGAAGGGAGGCAGAACACGGGGTAACAACGCTGAGCTTTTGTGGAATGGCAAAAGGGGTGTCTAAAAAAACAAGAAACACTACCAGAGAGGGTGTGCAAGGTCCTGGGAAAGGGGGACACTCACTGCAGTCCGTGACAGGTGGAGAGAGCCGCCCAGGACCCTGGAACGCCCCGCAGCCACCCATGGTAGTAACAGTGCTCCCCCCCCTGTGGACAGAGGGGTCAGTCAGCCACAATAACTTTCACATGGGTGTAATGCGCGGGACGCCACAGCCTGTGCCCAACGTCCTCTGACCCCACAGGCCCTACACACAGTGTCCATTAAACACCAGCCATTACAAGTATTCTCTTGCAGGAGGACACACACACACACACACACACACACACACACACGTTCATGTCCGTGTGCAATGACTCTTCCCCTCTCCGCCTGGAAACACTTACAGTGTCACGGCCACCAAGTACAATGACACTTCCCTCTCATTCTCAAAACGCTTACTGCGTGAGCACGTAAGCTTGGAATGAACAGGCCTCAGTGCCACACATTCTCAAACAACCCATAATTTTATTACTAACACAGTAACATATGTATAATAACGCAGCAAAGCATTGTGGTCAGTGAGCTGAAACTATCGCTTGACAGCGACCAACCTAAAATAACTTATGTATACCACACAATTTATATTGAAAAAAGGCAACAGCTACATTTCATATATAAAATTTTACAGTGCGTTCTCCAGCTGTACATGGCTTTTCATTCATTAGAGCTTATTTTGAAAAGGTTCCCCCTTTAAATGTGGAATGAAAGCCACTGCATATAGGAAAAACGACGTCTGATTTCCGATGCCCGTGGCCTGTGATGCGTTGCATAGATTTCTATCAAAAACACTGACCAACAATAAAACACAGAAATGCTTTTAGGTGGACAGGAAGCACGCCTCTGCTCCCGATGCACCAGAGACACTTAAGAGTATTCAGAGGTTTTATGGGTAAATGCGGAGCACTTATCGGTGATAAAATAAATAAATAAAGTCAAAGATTACAAGGGTAAGTGGAAGAAATCAGATTGCCTCACAGCAGGCTGTTAACTAATGAGTATCGGTTGTCCGTTCTGTACTGGCCGTCACGTCACTGTCACGGTTCACACAATGTATGTTCAATAAAGCCCCCCCTCCAATCAGTTCCCCCAGCAGAAATCCACACACAAGTACAAACTTCACAAGTATACTTTGGTCACAGACTCTTGTTGAATGTAAACGGGTCCCAGACCCACTCTGAGTCAGCAGCAGTGACTCCCATGGTCACCTTGCAGTGCAGATCAGCAGGCGTGCCTAATCCCTGCCAGAGACGAAAAACGCAGATCGAGTGATGCTAACAAGGGATGAAGGGCACTGCCAATCAGCATGTAGGACGACTGGAGACTTTAGCATCCATCAGGCCCTTGCTGTTTGAGACGGCAGATATGTGTGTGTGTGTGTGTGTGTGTGTGCGCGCGCACGCGCACAGTTTATTTGTGCGTTATTGTAAGTCTTTACTGTGGACAGTTGCACAAAGTTTAGATGTGCAAATTATTTTGTTTGTAACCGTGTGTGTGTGTGTCTGCCTCATCTTCACATTCCTGGAGACTGCAGATATTACATAATGTCTGCTTCTCCAGCAGCATAGCTCTATACACACAGTTACTGACCCGGCCTAGGGATCCTGTACAAACATGGAGACTTTGGAGACTTGTTCTCCAGATGGCCAGGGGCCGTCCACAAAGTATCAAACTACCATCCTTGAGCGTACCAGCTGGCTTGGCTGGACTCTATGAATATACATTATGGCACTGATAAAAATTTATAGTGTGAAAAGTTAAGATAAGATAAAAACTGCCGTATAATATTTTAAGACTACTAGCCTGCTGTAGGGAGTTTAATTACACTGACACTACTTTGGCATTTTTTACATTTTAAATACAGTTCCAAACAAAACATTTTTTAATATCTCACGTAATATCTCACAGCATCACACTAATGATACAAATGCAGCTGGAGCTCAGCTCATAAAATGCACAGTGATATATGGTTAATATGGAAAGAAAGGTCAGCTCCATTTTTGAGAGAATTTCTCCTGCTCTGCCAAAGGCTCCTCAAAGTAACCACCTGATGAGGTAACTGCACTTTCACATGGGGCCCCTCCTGCTCAGCTGTCGCCCACATGCATGACAGGTGTCCTTATCTCAGGCAGCAGGCGCCGATGTGACATCACATGACAGAGAGCGTGACACCACACCAGCACCGCGGGCTCAGCAATAACACATCAGAAACTTTTTCGGTGTTTCTGAATCTGCTGCATCCAGGCCCGTTGCAAGCACAGAGCTGTCTGCCTTTGCATGGCTGCTTACTCAGAGCAGCCCCTCGCGGCCCGCGTATCCACACATCCCCAAACACAGGAGGAACATGCCTGCCATAGTCTGACTGCACAGCAGGGCAGAACTTGCTCCCTGGCTTCACCGTGTGCATGGGGAGACCAGACATGCTCCTTGTCCCATCTCCATCTGGGAGACACTTGGGGCTCCAGCCTCGCCAACACAAACACACACGCTTTTGTTTACATCACACACTCCAGCTATTTCTGTCCCACTGAAGAGGACACCAGCTCTCCGGCATCGCATGCTTAATGCAGTTTAACCTAACATTCCATCTGCTTCTTACAGGGCCTTAAAAACCTCTCACCTGTATTCATACTCCTAAAGTAAACACATGGGCGTTGCATTATTAACTGCGATATATACAGAAATTCAATTTTTTCTTTTTTTTTTTTTTTTTTTACATCCAACAGGCAGAGAGAGCAAGAGAAAGACAGAAATATATAGGTCTATCCATCCATCCACTCATTTCCCAACTGCTTATCCTGTACAGGGTCATGCGTGGCCTGGAGCCCAATCCTGCCAGCCTAGAGCACAAGGCAGGGAACACCCTGGACAGGGCGCCAACCTATTGCAGAGAAATATGTAGGCCAAAAAAATAAAATTTACATAAAATCCTACTGCCGTTCTCAGCAATAAATTCCTAACAGCAACAAAAGCAAAGAGCTGTCAGATAATGGGCAATTATTCTCGTTTCAGTATTTCATCCATGCCTTTGAAATTTTGCCACTTCATCTTTTATTTCTCTATTCTTCCTCTCCGCTCTGCCAATTGCTGAGTGACAGGACTGGGCCAGTGTGGGCCGGGACTACTGGGCGCCAGTTGTCATGGGAACGGCCACCTGATTGGCTAGGTGGGCGTGTGAGACTTGTAGTGAGTGGGTGGGGGGCCAGCGCTTTCCCCGAGCGTTCGACTGCACTGCTCGTCTCTGCGACGGAGATGGTGCGGGGCTGACGCTCTGCACCAGTGCATCATGCCCACAAATTTCATCCACATTCCATCCACTCACGTCTGCCTGCTGGGAAGGTGCCTGTGCGCATAGCACAAATGTTACGCACCCAAGCTGAAACACGAACCGAGACGGCACATCTGAACGAGTCAGGCCACCTAAAACTTTTCTGTGAAAGCCTTAGCTTTCGGCCGCTCTAACCTCCGGCTCTACATTACCTGGGCTTCGGTGGGACAACGGAGCGATGAGTCTGCCCAAAGCTACACCCATGGGTGTCTAACGGCCTTTAAATCATGTACAAAGCCTCCACTCCAGAAACTGTTTGGCCACTCAATATGTCTGGACACTCAACTCAGCCAAACCCCTGCTGCTGCACAGTACAGATCCCAGAGCCTCGGGCCAATCATCTCACTTCAAAAGGTGCAACACACTGCTAAACACATGGCAGGCAAAGGCCCGGGACACCGATACAAAGCATACACAATGAAAATAAACTACAGAAATGTGACCTCTGATGACAACATTCCCTCCTGAGAGGGAAAATCTACACGCCTGTATCAATTTGTATTGAATATATGGCTTTCTGTCTGTCTTCTCTTTTAAAGACACGCATTGTCCTACATCAAACCCATCCTCTCTTATGCACAGCTCTGTGTATTGTGGACTTTTATCTAATTTGCTCTTTTGACTGCATCACCTTAGAGGAGGCGGCTAATTAATCAGTCTGATTGTGATGTGTGAGAAATTATTCCGCATATTAACCGTGAGATGCCATAGCTCCGGCGCCACAAATACGAAGACATCAAAAGTGAATTAATTAAGGTCACATTAGTTAAGGAAAACAAATCACATATTTCAAAACCATACAATAAATTTTTTAAATATACTCTTCATAAATTTGCAACTCAGATTAGTATATAAAAGAGCTGTTAATACCTCTTGATTAGATGTTTATCCTTACGCTGCTTTTTGTCTTGTGTAAAACTGGGCGACTATTTCACTCTTTCTCTATTTAAGCTCTCTATATGCGTGTGCACAAGTCAGAAATGCAACGAAGTTCATGTCCCTTTTGTACAGCCATATATCTGTGAGTGATGTGTTGCTGTCACATGCCTACAATAGTGCCTAAAAGGTTGAATCCCGATTCTGTGAATGATGACCACACTTTGGCCCTACCGAGGTCTGCGATGGCCGTCCATCCTCGTCAAAGTGCCGCTCGACGTAACCCAGGGACAGCAGGTTACTGCACGAAGAAAAAAATATGCAAGTCTGGTCACAAGTATTTCACATTCCAAACAGGTCACCGTAGGTTTGACTTATTTATCATTACCCATTTTCACCAGTTCAGGGTCATGGGATGGTGCGGTTCAGCCCAATCAGGGCAGCGGATACTCTGGATATGATTTTAACCGTATGAACAAGTTCTCACATGCACTTGGGCCAATTATAAGTTTTCAGTCTACACAAACCACACCAGTGGAATGTGGGAGGAAACTCAGAAGCTACGAGCAGGACATACAAACTCCACGCGCAAAAAACACACAACCCAGGAGGCACGCAGCAGCAGCAGCAACAACAACACTGGCCCCACTAAGGCACCATGCTGCTCCTCATATGTGCGAGGTGTACATGAATGCACAGCAGCACGCCAAGGGCACACGCTTCTTATGCGCTACTAAATTGGTTGCGTTCTCACGTGAGCATTAGCTCATAGGAGCATGAAGACACCTCAGTGCTCCGCAGAAACAATGTCATCCAATAAGTCACTAATGTTTTCAGCACTGGGTGAATTCCAGACCATTCCTCACAGCTTTTTGTCAAATGTTAAATGATTCATAGTGGCAGAGATACCACCGCGGATATACAATCAGCGCTATGAAATGCGGTAAAGGCAAATGACGTCGTTATCGGTATTACAGCTTATTAACCAGTGGTGTTGTCCTCTACCACACCGGTGCTGACATATAGTAACTGATATATGTGATATCATGGCAGAGCTGCAGTTGCTGCGTTCAGCACCTGTGGAGCTCCATATTTTAGAGACGTAAAAAAACGTAGCGGGCCACCCAAACTACAACGTCTCCTGGTGTTCGGACGAAGCAGGGAAAGCAGGCGTGTGCGGAGCGCGGCGTGGAGCGTGCAAGCGCGGGCGTTGTGGCTCCACACAGACACGTCGCATTAACGGATCGGTTCGTTGTGTGTCTCCGTCCATCTGGTTTGTCTGTTCAGAGTGACTGCAAGCAAAAGCGTCGAATGAAACATGAGGAATGCGCGGCGGCGGCGGCGTCTGGAGGCCAAGGACCGACTCACTGGTTTAACTCCAGGTCCAAGATGAAGGACGTTCCAAAGGCCTCCACCAGGAAACTGCTTCGGGCCAGATGGACGGGCTGAGTCTGCAGTAAAGGAGAATTTGTTAGAGGGTGGAACAAACTCCACATCCGTCTTTGCCAAAGGAGCCGGAGACTGCCAGGTGTCACTTTGAATAAAGGCAGAATCAACGAAAAGATGCAAACGAGAACAGTCTCCTCCATCTGCTAAACAAAGGAGATTCAGCATTTAATTCAATAAAACCCATTTCTTTTTACCTTGAGCTACATCAATGGCATTATCTTCTAAAAGCTCACTGGTAGCCAAAGAGCTGTCTTGTCGTGCATACCAGCGCACATGAGCCGGTTACAGGGTGGAGCACCATGACCCACGGCTCATTAAGCAGACACCAGCACAGACGATTTTCTAATCATATCCGTCTACATGAAGACTTGTGAAGTAGACACAAATAAACGGAATTAACGTGAATAATCGTCACTGTTGTGCAATGTTTCAGCTGAATAGCTGACAAGATCTGCAAAAGATATACCAATGTAATCCCTTTTAAAGTGAAATGTATGGAATTTTTAATTATGCTCTAACTCTAGATAACCTGCAAACCTCTATGTTTCAGTACTCTGCTAGTAATGCTGATCTGCCAAGTTTTCATAAGCTTGACATACAGGTAATGTTAGCCTTTGTAAAGTGGCTTCATACCCATAAATTATACTGGATGATTTATTCCAGTGAAATAACACCACAAGCCATACAGAATGAAGAGTTAGTGACACAACTGCATAGAACGTGCGTGCGTGTGTGCGTGTGCATGTGCGCGCGCGTAAACCGAACACAGGAGTGTGGCCTGTTAGCTCAGGTATGTTGTGTGTGACAGCTCTGCACCACATTACAGTTGTCTTTCAGTGCTTGAGGAGCAAGACCAACGCTCTTGCTGGTCCTCATCCCATACTGCTGACTCATTTCTTTTCAATTACCATTAAACCAACAGAGGTCAGCCACTGCAATTAGTATTGAACTTGAGGGTAATGATAGCTTTACAACGATTAAGTTTCTTTGGCCGATGAACTCTCAGACTGATCTGTAATCTCTTGCTTAGCAAGACCCGTGCAATTCTGAGGAGTTTAAAGTAAGCTATCTAAGCTACAAGCCTCGTACAATTAACACTGGAAATACTGAACGACTGCCACTAAGGCAGTGGTTAGCTCAGCTGACCTGTCAGCACACAAATGGACAAAGCAAACAAGTATGGTTGCAGTAGACCTCCCTTCTTCCTCATATTCCAAACAGATAAAAAGATGCCAAAAATTATAACAGGGTAATTCACCCGACTGGAGATAGATCGTTCAGCATGTGTAACCTGGCCCAGGCACAGGTCAGCTCCGGAGGCTGAGAAGGCATCCTGGGTTACAGATGCATGTACTCATGTACTCAGGGCAGCTGAAGGTCAAGCGACAGCAAGCTGCAGATGAAAGATGCCTGTCAATCAACGGGGAATATTTATAGTGGTGGTAACAGGAGAGTGTGAAATATGATCGGAGAGACCGGGCGAATAGAGGCGAGCCTGAGGCGGCACACCACGTGTGTTAAATGGGCACCAGGAGGACAAGCCATTGAGGAACATTATTTTAATGAGTTAGAACTAAGTACAGGATGAGTAGCGGCTGTCAAGAGCACAATGGGGCCTTCAGAGCACCAGCTCAGCACATGTCAGAACCCTGAGCTCACCTCTCTTCTGGCCAGGCCGATGCAGCTGCTCACAGAAGCGGTGTGAATGCTGGCAACCACCACTAACAGGAAGAGAAACGCCAACAGCATCCAGAGGTCCCATTATGGAAAACTACACTGATAGTTGCCACAGCACAGGCTAACAACTGAGACTCGCTCAATCACTGCTTAACTCACATCTGGTCGACCTGCACCCTTCATCAGGCCAGGGACCTCTGCTAACACATCCAGTTAATCAGTAAAAGACAGAGGACATTACATATCATCCTTCAACTGGGAGATGTTATTTTTCATTGCATAAACTTTCTTTTATGTCCCCATCTCGTTCACACGAATGCCTGTCGAAAGAGGCATATGAGGAACCGCAGAGAGTGCAGTATGTTAACCACGGCAGTACACCCACGATGCATCACAGCTGTGACAGCACTTACTCTAAACTCAAAACATCTGTCACTGTGACAGCTGCTGATAAAGACAGTCTTCAGTGTGCCCCTGAAGAGTACATGACCAGAATCCATCAACAGGTGCTTTTGTTTTTTAATCATTTCTGTGATTTTGACCAGTAGTTCAAAGCACTTGGCCTTTTCAGGTCCAGCTTCACTGAGCTCTTCAGGCACACCTTCCACACCTTGTGCTTTTTGACTTGACCCATTTACACCTCTAATTTCAGACCGTGTCATAACAGCACCTGGCAAACAATGTCTGTTTTAAAGTAGCTTAGAACACACTTCAGGGGACAACAGTATATTGTACAAGATAAGATTGTAAATCTCTTTTGAGATTTTCAGTACAAGCATTTGACCCACTAAAGCCAGTCAGAAATTAAACCAGACACTTTCAGATGTACTCAGCTGTACCTGATGTGGTACAATACACTTAATTAATCCACTGTCTAGAAATGAATTATAAATTCTACAGACTGCCCATGTACTGAATTTGTTTTTACTTGGTTAAGTAATAGTTGTCTGCAAATACAAAAAGGTCTTATGGTGCACTCAGCGTCCAAACTGTTACAAGACCATCCCATAAAAAAAAATGTAGCTTTCCAGATTCCACTTTAATGTTGTTGTGTTTGCTTTTCCAATCTGTATTTGTGTTTTAAGATTTTCTGTTTAGTTTTTTGCGTGCTTTTTCTTTTTGTGTTTTCGTATTTTCTTTTACGTTTTGGTTATTTAACGTTATTTTCCAACTTGTTAAATTGTTTTCATTTGTTAATTTGTTTCGCACTTCGGGGCTTCCGTAGGAGGCAAGAGGACACAAGACTAAGAAATTCCAGCACAGTGGCAGGGAAGACAGGGACATAAAGCACTTGTTAATGTGTAACGTTTTTACAGTGAACAGATGTTCCTGAGAAGGGCATTTAAATGCTACTTTTAAACAAATGTCAAAGCGCTTCACAGACCATTTCATGAAATAACACTCCAAGCTGCATGGGCGCTATGGGTTCGTCGCCATACATTTTAAAATATAAAATCTTTCTCTTCAAAATGATTTGGTTTGCATGCTTAAACTGGGGGCAAGACTTCGTTTGATGTCATACTCTGAAAAACTCACCTGCGCGTCGTCCGTGCGATTTTTCACCCTGGTGCCCAGATGATGGTGAAGGATCTCTCCATCCGAGTCGATTTGTTGCAAGAGGCGTTTGGGCTTGGTGATTTCTTCTATGAATCCCCTACGTTCCGACTTGTCCCTTGGGGCTGGCCATTCCCACACACCCCCATCCCGCAGCACCGAGCTGCTCCAGCCTGAAACGCGGGATGCGCGGTTGTCAAGGCGGTGATTAATCAATCTGCTTTTGTTAACGTGAAGAAAAGAATATGACAGCTAACGAAATGCAACAGTGCAATGGTTGCCTACACAAGTCGACGAATATTTTTGGCACTAATGTCATTTTAATGCACACTGTTCTAAAGCGCATTTTTGCATATAAACAATTTCAACTCGGCGGTCTCGCTGCAGGGATAATTCTGTTGATGCAGCAAATCTACCGCATCGGTTCAGCTCACGAGAGAGGGGCTAAAACCCGACCCAAATGACTTGGCACTGTGGCACAACGCAGCAGTGACCTAACGACTGATCCGTTCATAAAAGTACAAAAAGTGATCATTGGTGCAAAACTGTGAATTTATCAAGGGAGGGAAAAGTTGGAAACGGAAAGGTTTGCGGTTTTACCCTCCCTCCCTCTCCCTTACCTGTCACGGCAAACCGTGCACTCACTGCAGCAAACAGCAGACATCGCACCGCCAACATGATGTTCACATAGTCCCCAGGAATGGCATGGAATAATAGTGGAAAATAAATGAAAAAGGCTGCAGATGACGATGAAAAATATAGCTGTAATTTAACCCCTAACGGCTGCCTGTCATTTTTCCAGCACTGTTAATTTTAGCCATAAAAAGCCTTGCTGGTAAATTTGAAGAACAGCGCGAGAATGCAGAAAACGTAAATAATAGTCACTGAGTCAAAAATGGACGCAAAAACGTAAAAAGTGTGCGAATGGGGAATAACTATGTACACAGACATGGTTTCCAGGAAGGGTGTAAGGGCAGCGCGTGCCTATGCGCTCCGTCTTCGCTGCCACTGCGGTGCTGGAGGAGAGGAGAGGAGCATCGCATCTGCGCTGATGAGAACACGTGGGGCTAAGAGCGCCCTCCCTTCTCCTCATCAAGCATTTCCCTGGTACCCCTTGTGTTTCGGAGAAAACGCCTACCGCAGTTTCCTCTTGGAAAAATAGGCAAGCGTGTAATTCCTGTCGCGAATATCGCCGCTCCGCAACCGATTCAAGTTTCGAAGCTTTGCAGAATAAGCGTGAAACATATTTAAAGACTGACTTCGTACATGACTAACGACAGCTGATTGTGTGATGGTGGGAGGCGAGCGGCTGGGTGGGAAGGGAACCCCCTTATTGGGGGTTACGCCTAAAACTCCACATTCCTTAGTTTTACGACAAGAAGAAAATGTCAAAACGAAATATGCAACATTAAATCCACCGGTTGCGTGTCGGATCATCTATGTGCAGCCTTCTACGCACTTCCAAGTGGAGTATCCAAGATTGATGAAGTACATATTTTTGTTTCTGTTGCGTTGTGTACACTGTATCTACAAGTTGACTTAATGTTAAGATAACAAGCAATGGAACTGATTGTATTCATGTTATGCAATTGACAGGTTAGGATATTTTGCCAATAAAACATTGCTGATCACTGCTTAAACACTGATATAAATGTTGCACGATTATTACAAAGCAGCCTAGCCAGATAAGTAGGTAACGCAGGGGAATGTTTCCCTAGAATGGACTATCCAAAAAGTCCGTACATGCAGCGCATTAACATTATCGTATTTTGAACATACGTTGTGCATAGTGTATATAATAGATGTGCAGTGAATTTCCATAATACGCTCCTTAATTGGCCCAGAAATATCTGTTCGTATATAAGCATTATAAAACAGTATGGAAGGAATTATGGCTAGCAGCTACGATCATTTGAAACATAACGGAAAGACTATCTGAACAAGCTCATGTCACCGTCTTTCCGCTGATCTAAAGGTTCATGTATCAGTGCGAGCAATGACGAAACGTCGCGAACTGCTTGAGAACAATGTTTGGCATAAAATTATAATCATTCGCAATGATAGCAACAGAATAATTTCCAGAATGGCATATAGACGTATTATTACACACAAAGCCGGCAAAAACGTACTTTATTTGCCCCAATTTTCATTGTTTCCATTAAAGTCAAGTATCTTGAAGATCAGCATAACAGTGTGCGTGTGTGGGTTGTATACAGTAGGAAACGCAGAAAATCCAGTCCACTGGTATCAAACGCTACATGGCAGCTATACAGCATGGGTACGGGGAATTGTACCGTTTAAAAACCCAGGCTCATCTGTACTTACCCTGAATGGTTGGCTGTATTACAAGAGCAACTGTTGTGTCACCAGTGATATTACCAGGCACAAAACGTGAGCATCGCAGTTTTTGAGCTAATAACCCTCTAGTTGAGGCTTAAAATTCAGCCGTCAGACTAATTGGAAAAATGCATCACCTTAAAGCTAAACTCAGGTTTGCTCTGTCACCAGTGTAAAAAAAATTAAAAACAGTCATTTGTTTGGAAGACAAGAACAAGACTATAAACCAAAGAGGAAAGTCACTGAACTTTCCCAACAGTCTGTCATCAGGTCCAGGGTGCACATTCCTTACTGTGTACACTGCATAATTCTTTGGGCAGTGGTCAGAAGATTTTAAATTCATATTAGCTGGTGGATTAAGCCAGCTCCAAACCTGAAAGTGACCTTTCAAGGAAGGCGTATACTTAAAGAAAATGGTAAACAAATTCCCCATCAAAAACACTGAGAACAGGTCTGGTTCAATTTAAAGTAACTGTTAAAACCAAAAATGGTGAATAACCACTTAAGAAAAGCAGTTTTACAAGTTCATACTTTATTTCACAGAAAAAAAATAAAACCACAACATGATTCATCACATCAGAGTATCTTCAGCTTTTATTTCTAACACTGTTAAAAATGCAGAACATGGGTTGCAGCTGACCAGACACAGCTGGACCTGGACAACTTGAGCACCAGTCAGAGTTTTAAGGTTCAAATGAGGTAACCACGGGTCCACTGGACCCAACACTTTTCACCCTACCATCATAGTCGGCCAGCAGGTTTTCCAACCATGTGCAAGCAACATTCGCTTCAAGGTCTACAATGCGTAACTTCATCAAAATACAATTAAACCATCCTAATTAATGCATACAGCATGCACTCAAAAACACTAAATTAAATGGGGGGTGGGTGCGATGACTCTCCAGTGTGCTCAAAAAACAGCTGGAGCTGACAGACAGATAATCCTAAACTCAGTAGCAAGGCCTGGTTGGAGCTGATCTGAAAAGATGCCAGCAGTTAAAAATCCTAGCACTGATACGGAAAATAAGGACAACATACACATTTGACTTTAATCAATTCAAAAATTTAAATACACGGACTCATGGAAAATCACAAGTATAACTTCCTCACACACACACAAAATCGCCCATAACAAGGATTATACAGAAATGAACAAACTCTGCCCAGCTGCAGGATTACAATAATGCAGTACCATGCTTCCAACAACCCTAAGGGGAATTTAAAGGCTTGTTTGCTCAAAAGTCTCACCACTGAAAAGCACAACCAACGTGAGACAATGTGAGCTGCTCATGAATCAGCGGAGACTAAAGGAGACTGCAGTTCTCATTTCTGCTGGACCCCTAGAAGCTGGGATGATGTCATCATACAAGAGACCAGACAGCTGACATTGTAACCGACGCTGAAGTGTCATCACCTGACTCTGCTCTGACACTTGCCCGGTCCAACACGCTAACGCAAAAACACAATGCATCACTTCAAATTCCTGCTGACTGCCCGGCCTATGAGGTTTTGTTACATGCACGATTTTTCCAATTAACGCTGACTTCGTTGATCTCCGTCGGCTTCCACGCAGCGTCTACCTGGCAGTAAGATGAGGGGGAGTGTGCATCTTCGTCACACACGGAGGGCGGGGGGGTTGGGGGGTGCAGCACAGAGCAGAGCCGTGATTCATAGCCTTCGTCCCGTATCCCAACGCACGGTCTCTGCAGCAGCTCCAGGCCTAGTGCACAGCCCCCCCCTACACGAGGACGGGGGGACTGGGAAAGCAGGACGCGGTCCCAGTCTGAGTCTGAGGACGACTGGAAGCAGGCTGAGGGGTCCGGGAGCAGGCTGGAATCGATGCACAAAGAGGACAAGGAGTGAGAAAGGGGGACAGGAGATCCCATACTCTGCTCATGGAGAACAGCTTCACAAGATGGGACAAGAGGCTGCAGGGACAAGCTGAAGTCAGGTACAAGAAAGGTGTGTGGCAGGACTGCCCTGCCCAGAACAGCATCCTGAGTAACATCCAAAGCATCCACATAGGACTGAGGTGGGTTGTGAGAAAGGCTCGTGTCTGAAGACGACAGGACTTTATGGGGTTTAGAAGTCTCACGGGGTCTTCGCCCACATGACTGTTCAGCCCCCGGTTCCACTGAGGCAGAAGGAATCACAGTGAGCACAAGATCAGGACAAGCATGAGAAGAAACACCTTCAGAAGGGCCACCACAGTGACCACAGGCAGAGCTCTGCTCAGCTGGTGCCACATTCACCTGTGGATTCTGTGCACTGTTGTGCACAGACAGGATCAGCTCAGGGTTAATGCTCAGAGCTGGGCCTGAGAATCTCGTTTTAGGAGCTGACCCAGTATCAGGCAGACACTCCCACGTGTAATGGGAGTGTCTGAGGTCAGAGCCCCCGTCCTGTTGAACTGGGTCAGAAACACAATGCCATGTCGTGCAACATACTGGTTGAAGTGTGGTCCTTGGCCTTTTGCTAGTCTCGGAGCTGAGGCTGTAGGACCTGCTACGTTTTCTGGGGTTTGGGAAATTGAATGGAGAGCCAGAGCATCCGCAGCTCCACTCTGATGGCTCGCATGTGCATATGAGGCGGGATGCTTCTTGGGGTCTATCCTGTAGCCCTGACTCCTCTGCACATGCGGCCACACACATGGGCGCCATCTCTGGGTCGGAGGCTGAGCAGAGAGGTGCCGCTCCAGGTGCAGCTGGAAGGACAGAAAGCAGAACTTCTGGGGATTTAAGAGGGGGCGTGACCTCTTCCTTCTTCTGACAGACTGGGAGAGCAGCAGTGCATGAGGAAAACTGGGGAAACACTATCATCTCCTCAGCTGGAGCCGACAATGCTGGGCTTGAACCAGACTTCACTGGAGAAAGCAGGGCCTGAAAGGCTCGGTCTGTGTCACCGGTCACCTGGTCTTCCAGCTCTGGGCACGCTTCTCCACCAAGAGCCTGCGGAGGAGACCTGGCAAGCAACAAAGGCACATGAACGATCCTCAGTGTCCACTCGCCACCACACAGCAATAAGATTGGCTACCCAAATAAGGGCAAACAAACACTGAGATACACAGCAACACTGTAGTCACTGATGAGCAGGCATATGCGTCACCATTCAAGTTCAAAAGCTGCACCAGGTCTTACTCCTCAGGTGGGAATCTGAGTTTTATTAACACAAAAGAGAAGTGCACTTGCCAGATGTATGCAGAATTATTCACTTAACTCACCAAGAACAAATTAGTGTAATTACACCTAATATCAGTGGAGAAATGGCAACAGAAGACTAAACGGAAAATATCACGCAGGGGCCAGGAGGTTCACCTGATCAGCGCAGGGCTGTGGGCCACGATCTCAACAAAGCAGGGCTGCATCAGAGAGATGAGGCCATCGACGGTGCTGTAGCGGGACGCGTCTCGTGCAAATCGGCGGTGCTGCTCCGATTCCAGGTGCTGCGAGGTGGGAAACTGCTAGTCAGTCGAAAATCACACTCGCTGCACAGGTGATAGACATCTCACAATCAACTAACAAAAATATTCTACAGGGCTTTAACTGTTAGAATACCCTTTCAAATCATTTGTATTGAATTTTACATTACCTTTAGTTTTAAAGTTATTTAAAAACAAAGCAGTTAGTTATTATCTTAATAAGTATGCATCTCAGAGTGCAGGAATATCACCAAACCTTAAACTACAGCAAGAGTTTAAATCAACAGCTTTGAAGCCCAAGTAAGGAGCACTGGGAAATACTAGTGCCCATTTCTCTTACATCAGCTTCCTCCCTGTAGGTCAGCTGACAGCATTCACAGAAGCCCTGGGTCCGTCTGCGCGTCTGTCGAGCTGGGGGGGTCCGCAGAGGTGCACTGAGGAGCTTCACCTGACTACTGCCTGGGTCTGGGCAGTCCTCCCTGGAAGAGGCAGCAGCATGCTAAAGCAGGACACAATGGCCGGCTGCTTACAAGCAGTAACCTGTGTCCTGTGCAGCTTACAGTCCACACATACATGTTGTGCATAAAGTTACCTAGCTGACAACAGCCCTTCACCATTAAGGGAAAGGTAGAGGGAATCGGGTTTATGGCCAAGTATGTTTGTCACATCCAAGCAATTTCTCTGCTTTTAACCCATCCCCCTAGGGGAGCAGTGGGCAGCCACACACAGTGCCTGAGGAGCTAGTGATTTGAATGTCTGGGCTAGGATTTGAACCAGGAGACTTCATCCCAGCCTGATGTTTTACCCATTGAGCCACCAGGCAATTTAAACAACCTCCTACACAGGCTGAGTAGTAGCTATTGGGACCTATAACGCTGATCTACAATCAAAATGCTTCCAAAACACAAATAGTCAAAACTTGGCTAATTTTGGCTCACTGAAAATGAAAACAATGCTTAAAATTATGCAGTGGCTCTAGTTTTTAAGATATGAAAAACGTGGTGAGCAATTTCATCGGGATATCAAGTACAATGGGAAAATAGGTATCAGGGCAAATGGAGCCAGTCTGTGCTCCCAGATGTACTGCTGGACAGTAACAAGACATATTCCCTGCATGGAGTCTAAGGCAAGCAAAGAGATACATAGATACAGAATAGGGCCCAAGCTCTCCCCTTAAATGTACATGTTAGAATTTACATAACATTTTGCTGATTTGTATATAAATATATAAAACAGTGAAGCTGAATCCAGAAAAAATACATTAAAGACCTAATTTTACAATTTGTTTCTGATATTGTTATACTGTACATGCAATACAGTAAGGTTAAAATGAAAAACACAAATACAGTATCTTGAAAACGGGTAACAGCTTCATGGCTGTAAATGTTGAATGAGCAATTGAGAAGAGCATATCTAAGGAGCACAGAGCTAATAGTTTCAGCTCTTGAATGTAAAATAAAAGCTCTGCACTACCATTAAGACTACTACTGAAAACAAATGCCTACAAAGATTAGATACATACTTATCCCAAAAAGACACACACGTCTCAGCAAATTAGTGAGACTGACAGTCAAAAGAAACTGAGGAGATGGAGTAAAATGTATGGTTTTGCTTTGATATTTATTTAGGATTAGGTCAGCTGTCCCCTAATAAACCCTTATTTTTATTACATAAAATTTTGCACATTGCAAGGGTTTTCAGCAACATATAAATCTGTTCACAGCAAAAAGGGGTGTACCACCTGTACAGAGACAACGCAAGCAGTTTCAAAGGACTCACTTTGGTTTTATAACCTATCAATTTCATCAACTGGCCTAAAAACCTGTTCAGCAAAAACACACTGAAAATGTCCCAACACCATTATGCAACCAACACAGAAGTAGCAGAGGAAAAACTAATTACAGTCTCAAATTTGAAAAAAATTTAAATTTCAACCAAGCACATAAAATCTGATGACTGAAGTTTAAAATGAAGCCAGGCTATTCCTAAATGGGTCTGGAACACTCTTCCAAAACAGCACAGCCCATCAGCAGCCACCTCTTTTGGGAGGTCTGCACCATCAAAACCTTTTTTAAATGTCACCCGTTGTAATTTATGCAAATAGTGTATTATGCATGCATTAATATTACGTTCATCACGACTACCCAGTTATGAGCCATGTACCATTTTGGATGCATATTGGAGAGGTCCTCCAAAGCCTCTTCACTGAACATGGAAAAAAGAAGAGACATTTTGAGATACAAAGGATTTCTCCACAATGAGCCTTTAGAAGAGACTGCCTTTGTTAATACAGTCGAGAATTGGATCATGGCTCTAATAAATTACGTGAAAAGGTCCTGCAAGTTTAAATATTTACTTAAAAAAAATATTAGGAGAATTATTCCATGCTATGCAGACTGTCTCATAAGAGTAGAGAGAAAGTAAAAGTTTGTATGTATGAGAGCAATATCCACCGTTTTCTTTACATGTTACTAACTTTCCCCTTATGTTTCGAAGCAAACAAGCTTGAAACAAAGGATCAGTTTGTAATCGGTATATTTGTGTACCTACACATTAAGAGGTTGCTGTGCCTGTCAGTCCAATGCAACTGTGAGCAACGCTCAAGTGTTCTGCAACTTCAGCCTACGCAAAATGGTACGATTCTGTTCGCAAATAAAAGTGGCCCTTCACAAATACAGGGCCCGTATTACACGTGAGGAGAGAGCAAGTAGTCAGGGCGTAAATGTGGGCTGCACACGAACCGTCACAACCAACATGTCCATCTTCAGCAGGAACACGCATGTTATCCAGCGTGCTGCCGAGGGACAGCTTTCGACAGAGCTTTGAGGACAGGAGCGTGCCCTCGATCCAACTCACCTGCCTTTGCTGGTCTCCTGGTCCTTCTCCTTCGCAAGAGGTGGAGGTCCAAGCACCTCGAAGGGGCTAAACCTGCCCGTGTAGTTCAGCAGAGGGAAGCTGGCAGACTGCATGTGCAGGGGCCGGTATTTTCTGTCCACATGACAAGACAAACTTCTTCAACAATGCAGGTGTTCAGTACAGAAGGAAATCAACACAGTCCTGTTCAGGAGCTGCACAGACATTACACGCCCACTCATGCTGACAGGCTCTCGTTAGAAACGCTACCAAGCACACAATTTAGAGAAGAAATCTGTCTCGGCCGCCATTAAAGCAACCCAGAGTTAACTGACAACCAAGTGAGATGTCGGTCCATTTCTGATTAGGATAAATTAAGCACACTTATTTGCTGAAAAAGTAATCCTGTGGTTCATTCTTCTAATTGCCAGCACACAAGGAAACCAAACCATGTGGAAAAAGTATCACTCCCCCACCAACCACATCACCTCCCTGCAGTGTGGGCCCCCTGAATGTTCCGGTCACATTAACCAAGTCTCGTGAACTGGGTCCTGAAACATAATCCTTCACTCCAAATGAAATTAAGAGGAAGACAAGAGTTTATAAAATGCAAAAATTGCTTACAATGTCACCCTGAGTGACTTCTGCTTATCCCTGGTGTTTGTCATGGAGACGACTGACAAACCCACAGATGATTGAGCTGAGCCAAGCCAACACCCCCCCCCCCCCCAATCAGACACAGTGATAAAACCCCAGCTGCTCTGTGTGGGCAGACGGGTAGCACGCATTACCAGCCTCAACCTGGGCCCTGATTAAACTTTAACTGCATATCCTCAGCTGCATGGATTTGGACTTGCTGTACTCCACCTGGGAGGATTCCTTTACACCCTGGGGGGTCAGGGGGAGTTGAGCAGGATTGACTGTAGGGTGGGGGGGCAAGGTGCAGTTTCCATTCAATAAAGGGATGTAGCTATCAGTGCTGGACTCCCTCCAGATAGACTCATGACATCTACTCACCTGCTGGAGTCCTCTATCTTGAGGTAAGGGGACTTCAGCCCTCCGGCTATAAATCAAGAACAACAGTTAGAAATTATATGACACATAACACCTAACAAAATACCACCATAAAAATTTTTTTTTTTTTTTTTTTGTAAAATGTAAAAAACAAAATGCAACGATTTACAAATCCTTTATGCCATATCAGACAAAATACAGCACAGAGACAACATATTAAAAGTTTACACTGTTCAACCGTATTGCATTTTGTAAATTATGAATTTGATGGCTACAATATGTTTCAAAAAAGTTGGTACATGGGCATGTTCAGCACTGCTATACTAACTTTTAACAACACTCAATAAGCATCTAGGAAAAGAAGACACCAATTGTTGAAGCTTTAAAAGTGGAAACTTTTGCCATTCTTGCTTGATGTTTGAATTAAGTTGCGCAACAGTCCGTGGTTTTATTTATTGGAAACATGCTGCAGCCATCAAATTCAAAATAATCATTTACAAAATACTATAGTTGATCATTTTCAACTTTTAATATGTTGTCTTAAAGCTGTATTCTATTGAATATGTCAAATGATATGTAAATTATTGCATTTATTTAAATTTACATTTTACAAAGCATCCCAACTTTTTTTTTTGCAAAAGGGGTTGTACATGTGTGTGTGCGCGAGACCTAACCCATACATAAAAATTAGTTTTTTGCTGACTGCTGATCTGGCAGAATTACATTCTTTGTGGAAATAAATGATTGTAGACCTTCTCAGGACAAACTGTATTTATATTAACATTTAAAATTTCTGCTCCAAGATGACCTAGAGTGGATTTAAAAGTCAGTTATCTTCACAAACACAGAGGTGCTGTAACCACAGGTGTAGGTTACATCATCCATGAACATGTTCCACTAAGCTTAAGTGCCAGAATGTTCAAACACTTTTGTCTGCATGTCAAACAGCCTGTCCACTGTTTCATCATTCAGAACCTAACCAAATGTTAGCTGTTTTGGTTTTGCTTAAAAAGTGCATTTAAGATTTTCCTTCTTTAACATAAATGTGAAACCAAATTTCATTTACGTACTTAAAATTCTGACATTTAAAAATTTGATTTAAGTGTCAAAATACTTTTTGGGGTCACTGTATATTCACTCTATGTGCAGGGCATGTATAATGGTGCGAAGACATGTTATGTTAATAAAACAAAAAATAGAACATTTGTCAAAACGATGATTGACATGCTGACCTTTGACAATCCACGATGAAGGCTTCCCGGGTGTGCTCTGTAAAAGCAACAACAACACGTACACAGAAAATTTAGATTTACATTCATTTCATGACTCCTCCGTTTCTTGTCATGCAAGTATAATCAACACACACACACACACACACACACACACACACACACAGTAGACAAATCAAAATATAAAAATAAGTTAGTGCCTCCATAAAAAACAGCATCGTTGGAGCAGACAAGGTACAAACAACACAAATGTCTCTCACACACATGCTTCAGAGAGGACACAGAAACAGCTAAACCCCTGCATCACCTCCAGCTCCCTTTTCCTGGCCATGAAGCTCTCCTCTATCAGCTGGTCCACGTACACCAAGAAATCTGCACTTCAGACTTAAGGAAAGATTGGTAGTGACACTTTGGTAGGACTCTCTTTAAATATGGGCTTCTTTTAGAAACATCAACCATGCGGGTAAACTCATTTATGGAGGAAACAAAAATTCTACAGAGGAAAAAAATAATAAAATCAAAAATAGATCCCCAACCTCTGACTACTTCAGCACTATTTTGACACTATGACATGGCGCCCTCTGCTGACACAAATAAAACTCTACAGCAATAATTTTAAAATCCCCAAGTCAGGAAGATACAGGGAGTCCCGACTTAGGATGGAGATGCGTTTTGATGACCCCATCGTAACTTGAAAATATAAGTCGAGACAAAATAAATGCGTGCTGTAACACAAACACAACTGGACTCTGTCAATCGCTGGCGAGAGTGAGGCGTCTCACAAGGAGGGAGATGCGAACATCCCGGCAGCGTCCCAACGTATCGTACCGCATACGCTGCTACGTTTGCATGCCACACGAAACTTAAAAAAAAAAAGTGTTACAATTTTGTCTTATCACTATCGTCATTGTAAGCCGAACCATCATAACCCGGGGACCATCTGTAGCTCTATTTACCCATAAGTCAGCGATGAACAGAGTGGACCCAACTTTTTTTTCTGGTAAACAGCACATTAAGTGTAACAAATATTTTATACATTTAATAATGCATGTAAATTCCAAGACAAGATGGCATGTAGTAAAGAGTATGTCATAACTAAATTAGGCTTCTTTAGAGTAGTGAATGTCAAGTGTGGACTCTAAACCACAACATATCTGTAAAATACATAAAATACACTACTTTCTTTCATAACATTCAGTTTAATTGCCACCGATTACTACTTACGAATGCAGGCATAACTGGTTCATTGTGACATTGTGACTTACTGCACAGTCCCCAAAACCTTGAAAGCCTCTGCTTTATACAATAACCTCTAAATGTGATTTTACCACCTTACCCAAAGTCTATGGAGCATATAGCATCTCTTACTTGGATAAATACTCACTGTCCAGTGTAAATATACCTGCCCTCCGGACATTCCCTGTTGCTCACCCATATGCATGCCCTGCTTGTACAGTGCTTTTGTGTTCAAAGGATACCATCCACATGCACAATTTTGACTCCCCAGGAGCGAGCATTGGCCAAAACGCTACTTCCAGGACAGATGTCCTGCGCGACATGGGACACAGAAGAGGACCGTAAAGCATACCACACCACTGCAATCATAGCTCCTTCACAGACCAAATTCATGCAATAATCTAGTAAAGCAGTAAACACTTTGCTCTTTAGACTTGACATCATATTACAATTCCTAGAAAAACACTATAACCACTTAAACAGATGGAAGTTAAACTGTAAATGAAGACTCACATGGTTGCGGATGGCCCTTTCCAGCAAAGCCTTTCCACGACTTCCATACACCTGTACAAATGGGTAGGCAGCAAATTCAGTTAAACATGGCAAATTTACATCCCTAGCTACAGCAAGAGAGGGCACATCAAGAGAAATGCCATAGCACACAGGGTTTTACATGACATCAAGAACCACACAGAGAAATAACTTCAGCACAGTGTAATAAGCTGCTAAACACTTTCCTTACACTTACCGCAGGTCTGGGAGTGGCTGTGTGTGAACTATTGTTACCCAGAGCATCCTGGCAGTTGGTTGACACAGGTGAGCCAGTTGTAGCCTGCACAGAGCCAACTCTTTCCGGTTCCTTGATCAAAGGACAATCCATCCGCGCCTCCCGGCTTCCAGAAACCACAAAGCTTACATCTTTGTTAAGGAAGCTTTCCACCTTCTGCAAAATGAAAAAAGCTGCAATCAAAATTAAGCACTACATGAAAATGCACTTGCTCAAAAAAGAAGCGTTATTCAGTTGTTTTACCTAGTACGGAAGTCAAACAGCAAACATCACATTTAATCAACGCTTCGGTCTGTGAAAGTAAAACTTATAAAGTTCAAATAGCGTCAAGTGGTAGAACACAATTTTGGCTGGATGTGGTATGACATTCAGGTATTTTTCCTGTATACTCACTGATGTAAATTGTGGTTTCAAACTCCACTAATTTTACCAGAAGCAAATTTTTTTGTTTTACATAGCATTTAGGGTGCACACTGTTTTAAACACTGTAACAGCTCACATTTAACGCTACCTACCCTTTTATGTTACCATGAGTACAATGTCTGCTTTTAACTAAACATTTAAGGGTCATTCCATGTGCAATCAAGAGGAATCCTAACCAACCAAGTTGAATTCAGATGTCTTTATAATTTAGACATCTAACAGTGCAGAACATTCCTTGGAAATTTCAAGCATCTAGTATGAATAGTTCAAAAGTAATGATTTATGGAACCCTAATTTTTAGCAACACTTGTTTTCTGCAGTAAAATTATTGCCACACCCTCTTTTTTAAAAGCCTACAGATCTCAGAAACTAAAGATACCCACTGAAAATTTCTGCAAACTAACTGTTTCATACAATGACAATTTACATAAAGTATGAAGCAAATCCAAGATGGTCAGTGTAAAAATCTGTTAATTTCACATTGAATTACCCTTAAGTAATTTTGAATTTGCATCACCATCAGAATAAAACACTGACTATGCCAAATGGCTTCATACCCCTCCAAGGGAGACTATGGCCTCTGCCAACAGGGCAGAGGACCGAGTTTTCACAGCATCCAGGTAAAAAGACTTTCCCTTCAGCTTCCGCACACCAGGGTACAGTGTCCCCAGGAGCTCCGGTACACGTGACTGACGTTGCATCACCTGTCAATATACAAAGTGTTAAGCAAATACAGATTACATCCTCATTACCAGCACAAAATGTAACTTTACCTTAACCCAAGTAAATATGAGCAACCTACTACTACTACTACTACTAGATAATACTATCATGTCAAAAATAATCTTTCCCAAAATCTCCATAAAAAAACATCAACGCGTTTTAATTTTTTAATATCGTCTAACTGGTTTTAATGTTCAGTTCGGTATAACCATACTTCTCATAGCACTTAAAGCATATAAACACTGGTACAGTGCTAACATCATTTGCATAAGACAAATGTTAATATAATCATAATAATTGCAGGAGTTTCTTAGAGTAATGCAGACAAACATCTATTAACCATTATTATCCATTAAGATAAAACTAGGGAATAAATATTCATATTGAAAGGCCTGATAAAATGTGTATTAGATTAGCAGGCTTCCAGGCAAAAAAATAATAATAATAAAAATAAATAAATATATATATATATAATTTATTTTATTTTTTAAAATGTATATATATATATATATATATAGTTAATTATTCTCCAGCAACCTTATTTGCAGACGAACATATTACATCATGAATACACAGCAAGCTAGCCATTTAAACAACAATAATAAGGTGATGGCGGAGAACATTAAGCCATCGAAACATCGCTAATTTCCTCAGAACGAAAAATAATGTTATGGATGTAAAGTTAACTTACGGGCGCAATATCACAAACACTTTGTTTAACACAAACCAGCAGCACATTTCAACAGGCTTCGACACACAACTGCAGCTGAAACTCCATTTTCTACTTTGAACTTACCCTCCACCAACTGCCATCCGGGTTCCACACTACGGCTCCCTGTCTAGGACATAACATTCGTGTTGGTTATTTAACCACAACGCGTTAGGTAGAAGTACGCATCTTAGTTTAACAGAGCTGGGAAACCCATAGGCTGCTGCCTAGGGCGCCGTCTTCTGGCGGACACCAATTATACAAGCTAGTTTTACTGCGTCTCCGAAAGCGAACTGCTCTGCAGTTATACAGAACATCTGCATGATGATGATGATGAGGAGGTAATAAAAAAATAGTTTATTTCTGAAGTCACGATTTGACAGATTCAGTTTGTCAATCTTTGAAGATGGAGCTTTCAGACAGGAGGAGAACAGGTAGGCCAAAGAGGAGGTTTATGGACATAGTGAGGGGGGACATGAAAGAGGTTGGAGTGACAGAGGAAGCTGCAGAGAACAGGTTGGTATGGAGAAGGATGATCCACTGTGGCGACCCTTAGAGGGAGCAGCCGAAAGAAGAAGAAGAAGATTCTGCTTATCAATCAGTTGTTAAACTCGTTGGGTAAGCTCACGTGTTATGAAAAGTTTGTAGCTTTTCTTTTATTTTGCTGTTGCTCGTAAGGAATTTAGGATGGTGATGGATATTATTTGTAGAGGCGGTGTATTTTTTGTGCATAACAGGGTGTATGTTTTTGATTCAGTCAACACCCAGTGTTGGAAAATGTGCACTCGCAGTCCCTTGAAAGACATAATAAATCTTAAAATTTTACAAATCACCTCATATATAGCCTACCTTCTTTCACATACATTTCCTGTAGTAGTCTGCATGTTATTCCTCTGGAGCTCACTGAGACAGTGTAGGGAACAGGGCAGCATACAGCACAGACAGTACAGCCAGTGACAGTGCCTCAACAGTGTCAGTGCCTTTGGCAATATTACACGCAAAACTATGCAAAGATGTTGCTAGATTTATTGTTGATAATGTATACAATGATTTTGTGGTGTTGTTGTTTTGGTTTATCAGTATGTTCTGTTTGGTGTTTCTATTATTTTTTTTTTTTACTAAAAAGTAAATTTTCACAGACATCCATCCAACTGCTTAATTTGACAAACAGACAGTATGTACCACAGATAATGTAATTATCCTGGCAAAATATTACATGCTAAAAAAATGAAAATTATTTATACATGTCAATAAGAAGGCCTTACAGACTAAAATGTTCAGGATTTTTTCCTTAAACACTCTTGACATTCACTTGTTTACTTGTTGTTTTCTTTTGACTGTAATTTTTAAACATTGAGAATGGCACAATATAAGACAAATATACTAGCTGTACTAGAAACCAGATGTGTGCAAAGTAAGGTTGTTGGCTGTGTGCTATCTGTTTGCTTGGTAGTAAACTAGCATTTTCTTTTAATCAAAGAATTGCATAATTCATTGTCATATAACAAACTTACTTGTTGTTCTAATATGTAATGTTTAGTATTATTACCTTGTGTACACTTCACATGTTTTTTAGTTTATTGCTTGAGGTATCAAAATATCTTTCAGAGAACACATGCTCAGTTTGAGTAAATAGGTAAGGGTGCTGAACCCCCTAAAATAAAGAAGACTTCAAAAAAGCAGAAGGACAGCACTCACTATACCATAAATTTTAAATCCTCCTCATTAAAATTTATGGTATAATGAGTGCTGTCCTTTTGCTTTTTTGAAGTCTTCATTACTAGAAGGTCTTATATTAAACAAAGTCTTTGTATTTGTTTACATCCATTGTGCATTTATTTTGATGTGTGTGTGTGTGTGTGGGGGGGGGGTGTAAGTGAAGTTTGCCAAGAGCTCTACATGGAAGCACATGTTGACCAACAGTTACTTAGATGTGCGCTATTATGTATAGTGTCAACAAAAGCGTACTGCCTGTACAGTCCTCACTATCTTTGCAAGACTCATTCTATATTATGTTCATTGCCTGTTTTTTTCTGTAGGAAGGGTCATCTACATACATATTAGTGGCACCCAGCAGCGCTGAAATTTGTTCAAATGAATAGAAGCTGAGAGCTTCCCACCTTCAATCTTCCTCAGGTTACTTCACTTGTAAAAAATAAATAAGAGTGTGAAATGAATCTTTAATTTCAGCATCTCCTTGATGGCCTCACCAAGCAGTTTGTCTTAGCTGAACCTTTTCTGTAATTACCTCTCTTTGCCATTCTTCTCCACATGTGTCCACTTGGTGCCTGGTCTGGGCACCACCTGAGTGGGATGTCATACTAGAGCCACAGCCCCAAATATTGCTTTGAGGACGTGGCCTTTGCTCATGGGACCTTGCAAGCCTACAGAGATGTACTCCTAGACCTGGCACATGGACAAACTGCATGTTGATATTCAGAGCTAGACGGTTCTTACATGGACTCTGTATTGTATAATGTTAACATGCCCATGGGAGTTGGGCAGCCAGTCAACCTTAGACCCCCAGAGGTTTTTTTTTTCTCCACACTGAGGACTTCCTCTTTCCTCTTCCTCTTCACTGTTGTTGCCTGGATTCAATTTTAGCTGCTACTCCTTTTCCAAAATTGTAAACTGTTCTTTTTAGGCACTTCAGTTGTGAAAGGCACTATGTAAAAATAAATTTAATTGAATTGAACCCCATTTGTGCCCAATATGGCCTTTGGTTAACATTACCTTCTCATTTGGGGGAATGACATTAAGCGCCTGGTGTTTTAATTGTGCTCATCTTGGCACGGCTGACGAACCTACAGCTTGTGAACCTAAAATTAGAAAAAACAAACTTCTGTTTCCTGATTATCTTTGCTCTTGTGTTTATACACACACATTTTTGACCTTACAGGTATGTATTTGCATACATGAACATATTTAAGAATAAGACTGAATGCTGAGTGCTGTGATATTAGACAGCACTGTTTCCTCACACCTGCAGGGTCATAGCATTGATTCTAGTCTTGCTTGTGGGTGTGAATGTGTGTCTGCATATGTTGTCTGCATTCCCTCCTGATTGAGCCATTTCCTACCAGTATTCTACATGTTTCCTTAAGGACAGGTGCCTTAGGTGAACTGGCAACACTAAACTGATCTTGTACTAAAGTGTACCCTGTGGTAGACCAGCGTTTTACACAGAATATACTCTGCTTTATTTTGTACGCTTAGCTAGGCTCTAGGCACCCCATGACCTTGAACTGAATAGGTACAGAGTAGGATTCCATAGGATTATCAACTATAATTAGTTAAAACAACATACAATATAAGACAACATTAGTTCATTAGGTTCATTAGTAATTTTATTAAAACTTTAAGTAATTTTAAATATGCATGTATAAAAGTCTATGCACAGAATGGGGGCTCAGTGGCCTCACACCTACAGGGTCATGGGTTCAAATCTGTGTTTGTGGAGTTTGCATGTTCTCCCCATACTTGAGTGGGTTTTGCTGTCAGGGTTCTCTAGTTTCTCCCTGCTGCTTAGAGATGAGATCAGGTGGATTGGACAATCCAAGTTGTCCTTAGTGTGTGCCTGCAATGAGTTGACACCTGCTTCAGGGTTTAACTAGCCTAGCTGCCTGGGATAGGCCCTGCATCCTGTGCAGGAGTGTGGGTGGATAATAAATGGATGTCTAACAATTGCTCATTTTTTTTTTAGTTTTTCTTTTTTTTTGACACGCATGGGGTCTAAGATCAGAAGAAGGAGATCCAGGATACGTTAGGTACGTTAATCGGTACGTAGGTACGTTACTATGACTTAAATGCATGCAGACTAACATGGCACAGGTGAGAAAAGACAATTAGAGTGGTGGAGGGGAGGTGTGACTGGATGGAGGCGTGGCAGACATGTTACCCCATGAGTATTAAACAGCTTTAACAGCATGAGTGTCAAGAAACACTGACAAAACAAATCCATACTGGGTGACAAATATTTATTGCAATTACCTTAAAAACACATTAACCAAGTTTAGAATTTTATGGAAATGTAACATGTAATAACCCAATGAAAACTGACAACATTTTAATACTTTAAAAAAGACATCTGTATAAAATGAATGTTTCATTGAAACACTGTTCAAAAGTAAAGTCATTAACGTGCTGCCTTATTGCGTTACTCCAATAACGTTAATTGAATAACCTATAGTGTAATAAAACGTTCTGCACAAAAGGAATACAAGCACTATCCTGACATTAACATAACGTCTCTTTAAATGGCACAAATATGGCTCATATATCTCTCATTCAAATGAGAAATGATAGAGGAAGAGTAACTTTATCTTGGTATAGAACTTTCAAGATTAACGTAGTCAGCAAGTCAGCTACAGATGATGAACAACGCTATGGAAACACAAACATGTACACAGTAGCTCCGATTGCCAAATGATTAGGGCAGAAGAATTCTTATATGCCATAGATATCAGAAAGATGCACAAAACATTATTTGCATAAACAAAACACACACACACACACACACACACACACACACACACGTCCATATACAACTTTCTCTTTTATTGCTCAGAATAGTGGATCAACAAACCTAGTCACTTTACTTGTACTTATACCTATTACCACCTGTGGGCGAGAAACAGCAGAGGATCTGGGATGAGTTAATAAAGTAAGACAACGGCATTGTGCAAGAAAGAAGAGGAGCAGGACAAAGCACTGCTATGGAAAAATAACCTGCTTGCAAGAAAAACGTGGACTTGTAAATCTGTGGCTCACTGTGCTCTAGCATGGATTCCCATTTGGGTGATAAACATAAGAGGTAGTGTGAAAATCCAGAAAACTCCCAGTGTAAATGATTACTTACCAGGACCATATTCAGAATACATTACTCTCAAAATCATGCAAAATAAACTATAAGTCGTGGCACACAGAAGGGAATGAGCACTGCAGGTATTTGTGTAGAAGGTGACATGGATGGTAGTTAATGCATCCTCTACACAGAGAGTTACTGTTAAAAAATGAAAACTGAACAGAAAAAATATAATTGATTAAAGGAAAAAAGGAAATGTAATAACTCAAATGAAAAACTATGATCAAGGTTTTGAAAATAGTTGAACAGACTAAAATATTGCCAAAATATAAAATACTACCAAAATGGAATTTTTATGCCCAGAAATCTGAAAATATGTTTGGTTTAGAACATTTATAATATCCTTTTACAGTGTATAAACTACAGTAAAGTTAATGGATAAATATATACAGCATACTGAACTACAAAATGTGTACTAATACTTAAAGGATCTAAAAAAAATAACATCAGAATTGACCAGACCAATGCAATATAAAACAGACTCCAAAATGAAAACAAAACATTTAAGTACAACAGAAATACACAATGAATAAAAATGCAATGTAACTAGTGTGTGTTGTGAATCATGCTTCTAAGACACGTTTATACGTTAATGACATGTCACCATATATATTTGTAGATATGTATGAAAATTGAGCTATGCCAGAGCACAGGTAATGAGGTTAATTTGAACCAACAAAATTCACATGAATGTAAAGAGTGACTTGGCACAGAAGTGCCCAGTACAGCACATGTTATCAGCCCTTTCAGATTTCATAATATATCAAACTATTGCTGAGTGTTCCTTTGTGGCTGGTGTGCAGAAACACCTGGGCTGCAACCTCTGGGAGAATATGGCTCCACTCTCTACTTAGCTAGAATGGGGGATTTAAGGCACTTGAGGAAGAGTAGCACTAATCCATCAAACTGCTACTTTCTTTCCAGTGACAGAACAGCAAGCACCAAAAATCGAATTAGCACTGGACTATGGACTTCCAACCAAACGCCATCAAACACTACGTTAAATCAACTCAAAAATGTAAAACTATAACCCGAAATCAACTTTTAAAACCTAAAAAATAACATTTTACAAACACAATGCCATCTGATATATTCCTTGAAACATTGTGTCAATGAAACACCAGAGCGTGTTTTCTGTGTGCGTCAGCTAATATCTGTTTCTGGAGTTGGTCTGTCCATAGCAGTTCAGCTTCCTCAGCCAGACTGGATTCAGCTGGTTCAATAGACAGACCTTTCAGATGCTAGTTTCTTCTTTATGCACAATGGCACTACATCATAGGCTCTACAACTTCAACCTGGCTAGTCTTAACAGAAACACCTGTCTGCTGAATGCATTTTGTTTTGTCAAAATGCAATACATTATGTCAATTCTTTTTCCAGGTCTGTCCACAGTGATTCTTAACATTGCTAATTTACGGGTTCACTGTCAAATCTAAATCATCTGGGTTAACAGTATCTGAACAGTAATCTGTTTAGCTGTCTGAATTTCCTGTTATTCTGAATACCTTCCACTTCCAAAAGGATATGAACCATCTCCTAGTATTAGATTCAAGTATTTGCTGTTGGTCTAATGTAAACTATATTGATATTGTAGATATTAACTTTTCATTTATGTCTATAACGGGTAGTTGTGTGTAAGTTAAGTGGTATGAGTAAATCAACTGAATGATAATTCCATCAGGCACATGCCAGTCTGTGATACTGTGTGGCGTGTGGAATCAAGGTAGGTGTCAGATCCACACAGATGGCTTCCCTTCCACAGACTTGCTGCTGCTGTTACTGCTACTGCCCCGCTGGCTGTTGTCCCTGATGGCCACATTCTTGGCCCCTGAGCGATGCTTGTGGCTGCGGTACGACTGGCTATCGTTACTGTGGTTATTGTTGTCATGGTGCTGCTGGTCGAAGGCCTGGATGACGGCCTCCAGCCGGTCCTGGGCTTGCCGAATCTCCTTCTGGAGAACACTGCGTGTGTCTGCAGCAAGAAAGTTGTCCTCGCTGCTGTCAAATTGCCGTTGCTCCTCTTGAGCGATGTTGGCCCTGTTTTGCTTGCAAGCTATTTTGGTGTTGTTCAGGTCGGTGAACTGGATCTGGTCAGGCTTCACCACAATGTTGTATCCTGGTGGAGCAGACGGAGTGTTCCATGAGAATGGGTAACTGCTGTAGCTGCCTGCGACCCCAGACTCACCCACGGCAACTCCGGCTCTGCTGCCAGGCTGGTAGTCGCTCTCCTCAGGCGGACAGCGATGGCTACGCAAGTTGTCACAAATGGTGCCCACGCCCAGGTGGAACATTTCCCACACGTTGAGTACCAGGCAAAGCACTGTCACTCCATACATAATGAGCAGGAAAATAGTCTTTTCGGTGGGCCGTGACACAAAACAGTCCACCTTATGGGGGCAGGGATGACCCGTGCACACATAAAGGGGTGGCACAGCAAAGCCGTACAGGGTGTACTGACCCACCAAAAACCCCACCTCGAGCACAGTGCGGGTGAGCAGCTGCAGCACATAGATGCGCATCAGACCGTCCTCTTTGATGCGCTTGCGCCCGTCGTGCCGGGTTTTGCCTTTTTCTTGGGCCACAGGTTGGTTGGGGCTCTCCATCTCATGCACTTCATAAATCATGGGGTCCTCTTCCTGGTCATCTTCTGCCTCCTCCAAGCCCCGATGCTGCCGCCGGCCCCCAAAAAACATCTTCCGTGCTTTTCTGTGGCCAGAGCTGCCCTCTTCCCTGCCCTCTTCCAAGCGAGCAATCTTATTGACAGCATAGGCCAAGTACATGAGCGACGGTGCAGCCACCAAGATGATCTGGAAGACCCAAAAGCGCACATGAGAGAGGGGTGCAAAAGCGTCGTAACACACGTTCTCACAGCCCGGCTGCCCCGAGTTGCACACAAACTTGCTCTGCTCATCGTAGTAGATGGATTCACCGCCCACAACGGTGAGCACGATGCGGAAGATGATAAGCACTGTCAGCCACAGCTTCCCCACGAAAGTGGAGTGGTTGTGGATCTCCTCCAGGAGCCGCGTGAGGAAGCTCCAGCTCATGGTGTCCGCAGGCTGCTAGTGGATGAAACGTCCTGCTCACACACTCTGCAAGAGACAGCCACAGAGTCAGCAAAGGGGTCACAGCTGGATCACTGAGGTGCTCACAAGTGCACAGTGCATCTACATACACATTTAGCAGACCCTTTTGTCTAATGTGACTTACAACATTTCCATACATGTTACAGTGAGCTAGCGCTGAGTGTCTTGCTCAAGGACACACCTGGTGGCTGGGCTGGGATTCAAACCAGGAGTCTTCTACATCCTAGCCTGATGTTTTACCCATTGAGCCACCAGGCCGCCACACATTTACACAACAGACTGAGTGGACAGACATTAAAACTGCCATCCCAGTGGACTGTATCATATACATCTTGCCCAACAGTGACACATGCTGCTTATGTGTCACTCTTATATTGCTGAAAATATCATAACTATGACAAAACATTAGACAGCAGCTTCTTTCGGAGATTCCAGATAGGAATAATTGTAAGTTAGTCATGTAATGGTGCTTGCAAAATACATTTTCTACATATAACCCAAAAATTCCTAAAGACATAAAAATAAAATCTATCAATTTGTATTGAAGAAATTGCTGTGTGATGACTGTGTTTTTTTTTTTTTTACATATTCCATCATTAACATGAAAGCAAATTATTGATCTATTGTACAAAGTATTCTTTTACAAATCTAATCCTGGTACATCTGTATGCAATGATGCTGAAATAACACACCGTCTATTTAAAAACAAAACACAGAAAAGTATGAGGCTTTCAACTGCCAGGAGCAACATAACTTTTTATATTCTGAAATACATAAAAGAGAACCAGAACATAATTCCTCAGTTTAAAAAGCAGCCAACCACAGAGTTCACATTTTCCTATGTGAAGCACACAAAAGCAACCTGCCAAAGTCTAATGCAAAACACATTTATTATAGCATGAAAGATGCAACAGACACAATCCCATAATATGTGCAAAGCCTATATGTTTCATGCCCCACAGCACACTTCGCTTAGTATGAAATAGACACAAATGCACAAAACTACACATATTGTACCACAATGTTACATGTGTACAGGGCAGAACTTGACATGCTTGTCTTCATATGTGCCAGGTGGAAACACCTAGGTGGAACATCAGGCTACAAAGGCACAGCGAGCCTGAGTAGCTGCATCTGCACATTAACACACTGAACCAGAATCACTGTTGTGGTATGAACCAGCCGACTACAGGGCAGAGTGCCTCAGCCACTATGTCTTTACGTGTCGGGGAAGCGCAGAACATCAAGCACAGTGTATAAACCAGCCTTTCCCTGTTGTACAGTTTATCAGCTTTGACACCTGCAAATGTCTTGCCAGAAACAACAGCCTTCATGTTGCACATTCTGCTACTGACATATGACATACTGTGTATAAAACGCTCATAACGTGGAATAAAGATGAAACATATCAACATAACGACAAAAAGAAAAAATAAGAATTCAGACTGGGATTTGACAGAGTGAGGAAGAAAGAGAAGTACAGTAACAAAAACGCTGTCATTCAGTAGCAAAACCAGCTGCATAACCAGTAAACCTTACCCACTCTAGAAACAAAAAGAGCATTCTACCATTTCACCATTTTCTCAAAAAGGACAAAAAACGTACATCATGAATGAATGACACACAGAACGGTCAAAAGTTTTTTTACTTGAGGCAACAAATTGTGTGGGGGACCAAATGGTGGTAATTACTTTAGTCTGGAGTCCCTGTTTCACTGCAGCAGTAAGAAGGCAGTAACAGTCCCCTGCAGTACGATCACAACGTGAACAAAAGAGAAGGTAATGGGGCATAGGGGCTGCTGTGAGCTCATTAAATACGATCTTTACACAGGGGGGCCTTTGTAGACATTTATGAGCCCATTCTACAGGCCCTCAGTCATGTTTATGTGAGGATATCTGTGTGAGCAAAGCACGTGTACAAACCTAGAGTTACTAATGGCTACCCTAAAACAACAATTTCCACTTGTCCAAATTCTAATTTCTAAGTAAACATTCATTAGTTTTCCACCTGCTTATGCTGATTAGGGTCACAGGAGTCAGACAAAACAGCTAAGTACATCCTGGACAACACACTAACCTGCCCAATGCATGCACGCGCACGCACACACACACACACACACACACAAAATTAAGTCAGTTGACCAACGTTCTGTACTGTTGCCACAAGCAGATAAACAAACAAATAAATACATAGAATAAAAGAGAATAAAACCAAGAGCAACCAAATCAACAAGCTACTCAACTTGCATGACTATGGAAAGGAACTGCAACACCAAGAGTTAACCCAAAAAAGAATGAAGAGAACATGCAAACTTCACACTCACATCAAATATTTCCATATAAGTTGGCCACTCAATGTATGTTAGCATTTGACAAATATGCATAACATGATATACCCACACAAAAACAGAAATATTAATGTTTGGACCTTGTCTGTAACCAGTTTACCTACCAACTGCTTTAATTATGAAAACTGTTGGAGAAGTTGTTATTGATGGTTTTAGGTAGCCACTGTAAGATCTAGTGAGTGGAATACAGTATGCCTGGGACAGTCAGACAGATGGCTGACCTTGAAAACCTACATTATCATATCAATCACTGATATGATTGTGACTGTGAAATAGCAGTATTTACCAATGTTATGTCTGTCCACGGGCGGCACGGTGCCATGGTGGTTAGCACTGTCGCCTCCTATCTCCAGGCCCATGGTTCAGTTCCTGCCTTTGGGTCTGTGTGCATGGAGTTTGCATGTTCTCCCTGTGCTTGGTGGATTTTTCTCTGGGTTTTCCATTTTCCTCCCAAAGACTTGCAGGCTAGGTTGATTTGTGTGTGGGTTGGCGCCCCACCCTGGGTGTCCCCTGCCCTGCGCTCTATGTGTGCTGGGATAGGCTCTAGGCTTTCCTGCAACCCTCACCAGGAATAAGTGGTATAGAAGATGACTGAAATGTCTATCCATGTTTTTCTTTTTTTTTTTTTTAGTGTTTACACACATTGGAAAGTGTGCTATATCTTGGGCCCTCAAAGGTTTTTATTTCTCCACATATATATGGGGTATTTGGTTCCTCTCCCTCACCTATCTTTAACTTTAACTTCAATCATCCACCTGCTCTTAACTCTGTAATATCTGTAATTTCTTCCTGTAAAGCGCTCTGAGGCACATTGTTATGAAAGGCACCATATAAAAATGAATTAAACTGAACTGCATTAATATGAATTTAACTGAACATTAATGTAATCAAATTAATGATATGGGTAGATAAAATCATATGTGAAAACAAACATAAACAGATTTAAACAGTGTTAAAAGCAGTGGTTTAAAACATTTCCAAATTAAACAAATGTAAAAATTGTGACCTTGTTACTAGATAAAACTGACACTACAAAAAACATTGTGGCAATGTGTCCATAGAATCTGGACATTAAATATTTCACTTAAGGTACTGTTTTTATTTTCAAAGTTCCAATTTCAATTAAATTTTATGACTTGCTCTTACAAACATAGCTGTAATACCACCTTCACACACTGGGGGCACTCTTACATGCACTTGTCCTTATACATAGATTTACAGTTTGAGAAAGCAGGCCATTTGCAAGAGCTGTTTTTTGTCAACGTCTAAGCTAATGCAGTCATGCTATTAGTGGGAAATGAGAAATATATTAACGCTGACAGGTCCTGCTACTTCATCAAGTCCTGCTACTACTGCTGCATAGTCAGTAAAATTTTCCTGATGTGCTTGTGGCAGACATACACAGACACAGGCAGACAAACACACACACATACACAAACAAAAATAAAGTGTAGTATTTGTATTTATATCATACTGAATAATGTATATACTATATTGTTGAAATAAATGATGAATAAGTGGGGTAATCAGGGAGTGAACATAGGAAAGGTTCACAAGAACACTGAGCTGGTTATGTATGCTTGTGTGTTCAGCTGCTCTACACAATGCTGGGAAACAGTTTCCCTCACAAGCCATAATTTACTGTTGCATACACAGATCTTTCTCAACATACACAATATTTCTCATTTCTATGGAGTGCTGCTCACTGAATGGTTTTGTTATTTACAATTTAAAACTATATAGCTAGCAGTTTTTTTTCTACAAGTAAATGCATCTTTTTAGATTAATACCGATGTTACTCAATTTGATTTCAGTCACATAAATCAAAGCATCCTCTCCTCTGTCTCAACTTGTCTGATCAATGATCCCTGTTCTGACCCTAAACACAGACACAAATACTTTTGAAAAATCAGTTTATACTTGCACATGGCTACTCGAAACTGAAAGGTTTTTTATTATTATTAATACAAATACCTGTTTAAAACTCAGAAAGCCATGAGAAATTCATGGCTTTGTTTACTGTGGATTCTATATATCCAACCACTTTCTCCATTCATCAAGTATCTCAACAACCAAATGAAGACCCTAGTGCAAAAAGTATTTAAGTGTAATTTTTGGGGGGTTATGAGTTGATCTGACAATATAATCTGTAATTTTCCTTTATTCTCAAAAGTCAGGCGTGAGGTTTGAAAGGGGACAAAAAAAAAAGTTCTATGGAATGCCATGAACGGCCCTTTCATTAGGGATGATATGCAGTTGTAAAAGCAAGGAAGGGAACTGAAAAATGTATAAACAGCTGTAGAAAATACAAAGCCTGCATACAGGGAATTTTCCCCATCAAACCTGAAAAACTAAAAGACATTAAACCACTCTGACTGCATGTCACTTTAGATGACAATGTCACTTTCTACTGCAGCCTCACAGATGTTGGTGTTAATGAAGAAGATGAGGAGGTAGATTAGATTGAGTGGATTAGTTTTAATCCTCCCAAGTTACTAGTGCTTGTTGTGTTTTGCTCCTACTTAAACCTGCAAGCCATCCACTCTGTCACTAATGATTTAACAATATTACACTGGTCTATTTCAGCTTCACGTATGTTTGTGGTGTGAATGAATATGATTACACTACTTGTCCCATGTAAACAATCAGTAAAACATTAATCTGAATTATTATTTTATTACACAGTTTAAATTAATGTTCTCTTTTTAGCTGTGTGTGTCTCATTGTTGGCAAGCTCACAATAATTGTGATTTAAGATTATTACCTCTCTGTTTCCATTGCGTCATCGTCTGCCTCTGGAAACTAAGACTGAACAACACATGCTATAGAATGTATGAGTAGCATCTTTAAAAAAACTTGATATTGGTGGTTTAAATCATATACTTTGTTAATGCTTTACTGATCTAAATGAGGATTTTATTCTGTAAATTAATTGGCATATAGTTCATTTGTGGTAACCCATTACACTCAACAACACAAACAAATTATAAAGTTGTAACCAAAGCCTATCTCGCAAACTTTTATTTTTTGCATTTTAACATAAAATCAACAAGCAAGGCATGATTGCTACTTTTTAGGGCAAGAAAAGTATATGAGATTTTATATTCACATTTTCGATGTTAAAAGTACTTGAGTCCAAAACACTTTGTTCACACTCAAATTCACAATTTTCAAGCTAATGTCCAGAAATTGTTTACCGTAAACAGATCAGCCATAAGATTATGACCATTGACAGGTGAAGTGAATAACATTGCCTATCTCATTACAATGGCACCTGGAAGTGGTTGGGATATATTAGACAGCAAGTGAACATTTTGTCCCTGAAGTTGATGTGTTGGAAGCAGGAAAAATGAACAGGTGTGAGGATTTGAGCGACTTTGACATGGGTCAAATTGTGATGGCTAGACGACTGGGTCAGAGTAACTCCAAAACTGCAGCTCTTGTCAGATGTTCCCAGACTGGAGTGGTCAGGACCTACCAAAAGTGGTCCAAAGAAGAAAAACCAGTGAATCAACAACAGGGTCATGGACAGCCAAGGGTCACTGATACACGTGGGGAGCAAAGGCTGGCCTGTGTAGTCCAATCCAACAAAAGAGCTCAAATTGCTGAAAAAGTTAATGTTGAATAGAAATGTGTCAGAAGACACAGTGCATCACAGTTTGTTGTGTTTGGGGCTGTGTAGCTGCAGACCAGTTAGAGTGCCCATGTTGACCTGTGTCCGCCACCAAAAGTGTCTATAATGGGCATGTAAGCATCTGTGCTGGACCACAGAGCAAGGGAAGAAGGTGGCCTGGTCTAATGAATCACGTTTTCTTTTACATCATATGGGTGCGTGTGTGTCGCTTACCTGAGGAAGAGATGACACCAAGATGCACTATGGGAAAAAGACAAGCTGGCGGAGGCAGTATGATGCTTTGGGCAATGTACTGATGGGGTTTTCTTGGGTCCTGCCATTTATATGGATGTTACCTTGACAAGTACCACCCACTTAAACACTGCTGCTGACCAAGTACATCCCTCCTGGAAACAGCATCCCCTGATGGCAGTGGCCTCTTTCAGTATAATAATACGCCCTACCACACTGCAGAAATTGTTCAAGAATGGTTCAAGGAACACAACAACGAGTTTGAGGTGTTGACTTGGCCAACTCAAAATTCTCCAGATCTCAAATCAATTGAGTATCTGTGGGATATGCTGAAAAATCCAAGTCACATCCATGGAGACCCCACCTCACAACTTACAGGACTTAAAGGATCTACTACTGACAGCTTGGTGCCAGATACTGCAGCATTCCTTCAGAAGTCTAGTGGAGTCAATGCCTTGATGGGTCAGGGCTGTTTTGGTGGTAAAATGGTCATAATGTTATGGTTGATAGATGTATAGATATTAAGAAAGTAGTAATATATTTCATTTAATGAGGAAAATATTGAAAGCTCATTTTCATAAAAATGTTAAAATGGACTTACATACTTTTAACAATGGGATCTTCAAATTTTATCAGGTTGAAAAGCAAATTATATCAAGTTTGTCAACAAAGGTGGATTCTTGTATTATATAACTATTTGCATTAATATTAACTACAGGTTATCTGTTTTACTTCTTAAAACTTGGATTTCCAAAGTGCAACACAAGTGTTAAACCATTCTGAGTGACTCACGTTTGGTACCATTACATTTCTTCAATGATACGCTGCATTTCAGTCCCTTACATGGGGGTGATTTTAATTGTCCTAAGAAGGGCTAAAGCTGAATATAGTTTGAAATGGTTATTGTCGGACTACATAGCTACATCCTTAAAATCCTTGGCCATAAACCACCATGTTAAGTTCAGCCACAGCCATAATTATCTACCCACAACCAGTAGAACTGTCTTTAAGGTATTTTTTACATTATCGGTGACGAACCAATGTCAATCTCAGAAGTTAAAACTAACTTTCTGCCTTTTCACTTACACAGGGACATTTACCATTTGGTTCCTAAATGAAAAATTGAAAAATGCCAGAGTGTGAACACCCTGACTGAGCATATGCTTGAATTTGGACAGGGAGATGAAAAAGGGGACAGTGGCTGAGCCAATACCTGCGGCCATGCTGTAGGTCTGTTCCTCTGTCTCATGAAGAGCAGCCAGGCCTCCCAGGCAGACACTGCTGATCCATGCTGCCACGCAGTCATGTGAGGAGTACTGCTGTCCTGATAATCTGAGACAGGGTTCACATCAAGGACAGAAAAAAGCCGCCTAGAACCTGACACCCCTGGGGGGGGAGGGTGAACAAAATGTGCCCTTCACTACAGTGTCATAGTCATTCTTTCTAACTGGGCTCATTATCACTGTTATAACTGTTGTGAGCACATTTTATAATCCTGCCATTTCAATAAAATAAGAATAATGTGTTGGTCATGACACTACTTCATCACTGTCGTTGTGACATCATCATAGGTAATGGCAAACAGCATTAGTGCTCATTAAAAGGCAGTACAAATGTTTCAGTCCTGTTTTAACAAACACCACAAATACTCTAAATATCCATATATTATACATAATTTACCAGAAATAGACCAACACTGTCTTAACTCTCCTGCAGCAACTAACCTGTATTAGTAAATGTGTAACATCTGTCTGTCCATCTGTCCATTGGCAAAACAGTCTGATACAATGCCTGCATCACTGCTGACAATGTCCACTAATCAATCTTATTCCCAAATACTCAATACCCTTCAACTGAGGCAGTGACTTACTCCTCAAATCTCAGAGTATCCACCAGAACACTATTTCAGAATTACCAAATCTGAGGTGTATGCATACCACTCAATGTAGGTTATGGACAATGCACTGATGAGTCAACAGACAACAATCGTGTACGGTATTTAGTAGTCTGCACAAGAAGCAGGAACACAAACACTGATGACACATCCCTACAACATGCATGGACTTAGAAGCATGATGGGAAGTGCAAATGACTCATGTGAGATTCTCACTGTGATGTGTGAGTGTGGAAAATATGTTAATATACATGTGAGAAGCAAGTATGCAAGTATGCTACAGTACCATCGTACTGTTTATCATAACCTTATACTTCTGCATATTTACAGAATTGAACAATAAACAATAACTTGCTTGGGCAAAAATGTCTATGAAGAATTGTTTCCTTCTGTGTAATGGTTCTGTGAGAAGTGCTGCTGTATACAATCAGCAGCAGATCTTTGTAAATCAGCAGACCAGACTGCCTCACCAACAGATGTTCATGAGCTTGCATGAATTTTGTGTATCTGAGAAGACCATCTATGCCAACAGGTCAGTAAGATGCCCCCTATCCAAAAACCTGCTCTGATCCTGCATGCGCTCCTACCCTAAAGTATTCCAAGGAGAGCTGGGCACACTAAGAAGTCCAGGCCGCTGGGATGATAAAAATAGTTTGTAGTCCACCTGAGACCTACTGTGTATGCTCAGCCCACCTATCAGTTGTAACACACACAACTACATGCCAGCACTCCAGCAGTTATACTGTCCAGAGAGCTCAGCAGGTGCTCGGTGTGAAGCTGCCAGCCCAAATCCCATACGACTCTCTGAACAACGCAGTAAATCTGAATTGTTCCAGTAAAATATCCAACCATTAAAAAGATTTAGAGCTGCTGTGGATAAACATCAATTAAGGAAATACATGTGATGTAAAACAAAGCAGACAAGTATTCTACAGTGCAGAGAGCTGAATGTTCTTAAGTCCTCTCATTTTTCCCTGCAGAGCTGCTCCTTCTCAACTAGCTGAGTTAAAGCAAGGTAATCTTTTATAAAACAGTTTTCCACCTACTCGCTGCCCAGACCCATGAGGTACACCGGTGCGTGGATAAGTCAGTCACCTGTCCTCCACTAAAACACTAAAAAGTCATCCTTTTCCATCACAACCAGAGATACACATTTGAAAGGCCAACAACACATAGCCCAGCTCTTGATCAAACCTCATGGATTGCTGTTACTTACATGTGACTGTCAAGCATTGTGTTGACATGACACTGGTAATTATTTCAACACAGTAAAACTTGAGCTAAGCAAACCTGTTCAGCGACTGTTCCTTACATATGACTGCAATGACTTCTATTACATAAAATACATTCTGCTGTTCTAGAGACCATTTGTGCTATAGGCCCAACGACCATCAAAACACAATTCGTAGCTGGTCGTTTGGTCCTGGTGATCGTGGTATATAGCTCCTGGGGATGTATCAGTGTATCGTGGCACGATATATTGCAATGTAAATGAGTGACAGTGCACTCTGTGGAGACGGATAATAGTATCGTGCTACATGGTTGTTATAAGACCTTTTAATATAAAGAACATCACAAGCACAATCTGTGACAAATCCCTAGTTTAGGTTGTTGTCATATTTTCAAATGAATGTTTTCTTCTTTAGTGTCAAGTTTGTCCTTGTAATCCATTTGCTGTTTTTCAACAGCACCAGTAAAAACCTTGCTAACGTGGTGCGTTTCTTCATTTTTGCTAATGTGTGTCATACCAGGGCTGCGTGCTGAAAACTCACTCTGATATGTAATATAGTAAAACTGATTAGTTCTTATATTTATTAGCTTTTCTTTGGTCTTTAAAGTTTTTATTTTGGTAAAATCGTTTTGAACATTTTAGAAATTATTTTCATTGTAATATGCAATTTAAAAAATTGTATTTTAATGAAGAAATGCATTTTGCAATTTACACACTCAGTACTTACAGGGCTTTCCCAGTTGAGTTGCAGAACAGCAGCAAAAGGAGACTAATAACTTCTTAGTTAATTGTTTTTTTTTCAGTTCTTAAGAAATAATTATGCTTTTTGAGTTACTGCTGCCGTGTTTGTCTTTAGTTCTTTATAGGTCAGTACCTGACTTTTACCCCCATGAAATTTAGGAATTTCATTATAGCCCCTTCTCTAACATTATAAATTCACAGAACTGTAACTTTCTGCCTTAAAAGAACATTTATTACAAAAAAAACCTCATAAATATGTTAGTCCTGCACAAGATCTGTGACTTTTTTTGTGTAGGCTGCCATCCAATATTTAATGGCATGTATGAAACATGAAAGAACTGCAACATTTTAGTATAGACCATGTTTATAAAAACAGCAGGAAAAACAACTCCTGGGCCCACAAAACAAATGCATTGCCTTTCACTGCAATATGATATGCAGAATGGCCAGAGAGACCTAAGAAAACCTCATGTTTTTAAATACTTCAGAGTGACTAAAACATTTAAGTATTGTATTCTTTAGCTCTTCCCCTCTTTCCACCATGTGTAACAGAAACCAGGGGACTAAGGATGGGAGACATGGCCAGAATATCATCATCACCATATTATTGGTTAGAATCTGAATTCACAATACAGATCACAATTATATGTTTTTGTTTTGTTTTATTCAGAAATCAAACAAACTGGCATGTACAATGTAATGTCAATTAACCATTTAACTAGAAATTCTATCCTTACAAAAACACTACTTGTAGCATTATAAAACTTAATGTATGTACAATACATATACACAAAACTAACTCATAGCAAAAGCACTTTTTATTATTACTAATTCAGGCAATAAGTAGTTTTTGCTGCTGTTTGGTTTCATCTGAATGTGTGCAAGAGGCTGGGGCTGAGGAAGCACCAAAAACACTGGGGGCTGTGTTTGTACATGAATGCATAGTCAAACTTTCAAAATTTTATTTAGCGTGCTCTTGCTTCAAGCAGTAAAAAAATTGGTTGTGTTTTCACCTGTTGTATGAACAGTATGTTTGAAATTTGCTAATTACAAGAGATCGGGCCACATCAGATTCTGAAAATCCAAACCATTTCCACACAAACAAATTAGAACCTCTGTTTCAGAACCAATTCTTTATGCCATGTCGTTCAAGATCTAATCACTAAGTTGAGATCCACCGAGACAAATATTGACATAAAGGCGAGGTATACTGACAGCACTGGGATACTTTTCAGGATGAAACTGCTTTGTTTTAGATCGAGCTGTTTTTGCTGTAGTTCTAACAAACAGTTATCGCATGACAGGAGCTTGCCAATTTGTTTTGTTACATTAAGTAAGTATAGTGCTGTCACAACTCTTGCAATAACTTTCAAACATGTATCAGAGACACAATTGCAACTGGTTGTGATAAATTTTCGCCATATCATCCACCATTATAGGGAAACCAGTCACAGGTTGACAAAGTTTTATTTTGTTTGTTTCAAAAAATAACGAAACGATAATCAAAGCTAAATTTGTTTGCGTGGTTGAGAGGCAGGCAAAGAGTTGTGATGCTAGGAACGTCAGTCCTGCACAAAGACAACAAAAAGGAGAGAACACACTAGGCAAAAGGGAAACGGCACAGTAGTCAGAGCAGATAAACGGGGCTGGGGTAGGAGGATTCAAGACATATGGGGCAGAACTCTTGGAATATATCATTCTGAATAAACGAAATACCTCACATCATCCGTACGCCATTCCAGTGTTTATAAATGGAGTTTAAGTGAAATCAGTAGCAGTTGCTGACTGACTAATGAAAGCAGGGTAAATTAGTTGGATGCCTGCTGGAACCGCATGACAGCATGCACTAATCTCTCTAAGACCGCCAAGAACTTCCTGTTAACCGGGGCCTCCTGACCCTAATGTCCCCAATTTCCCACTCCAGTGATAAGCAACATCCATGTGTACATTCATAGCATCCTGTACTGTGAACGTGCACAAACTCATGCAGACACGCAGCATACTCTGCAGCTGTGCAAATGTGTGTGAGACGTAATGTCACCATGCCCTCACTTCCTCTCACGAATGTATCTCTGGTCTTCATGGGGTTCCTCTCTACAATGCAATACATACACAAAACACAAAAACATACATGTACACTCACAGTGCTATGCACATGATATGGGCTCTAAAACAAACCTGCAATGGAGCATTGCAGCTTCACTCCGCAGACGCAGCACACCTCCATCAATACAATGAAATACTGTGTCTTCTCTAGCACCCAAATGTCAACACATGCTCCAGGTTACTGTCTTCAGTTCTGCGCTGGCAAGCTTTACAGGCTGTATCTGCACTTTTTCCACTCCTAATAAAGAACATACGGAAGGTCAAAACTTAACCTACACCAAAAATTTCCTTGAAAATACAGCAATAAAGGCATACATCCATGTTCCACTCCCTCCTCCCACACACACGCACACACATTCATGAATATAAAATAGATAGATCCCCTTTTGCCCCTTTCAAAAACCATTAATTATATCTTCTTCACTTATACCATTTTGTCCTTGTCAATGAACCAAGCAGTGGGCTAAACTAATTCCATCAGTATGTGAAATTAATATAATTATGTGGAGGGGGGCACACTTTCCACACAGTAGCAGCTGAATTACAACACAGATCCCAACAACACAGCTACTAAAAGTGTGTCAAAGGCATGACCTTGCCCTGGTGGCTGCATATGATTCATCTTAGTGGTACCTACTCGAGCCCGTTGACTGCAGCTCTATCGCCTCGACCTGTAAGGCAACGCTGAAGGCACTGACCAGTGCAGAAGTAGCAGGAATGAGTTTGACAGAATGAAACATAAGGACACACTATGGCAATTCCTCACTGTAAATCAGCTGGCCGGAAATTACTCTTAGAGACTCATCTTAAGCCATATAAGGTCAGCTGTGTGTTCTAGACCTAAAGATACAAAGTTGGTCTAATGTGTAAGTCTGTTAGCATCTAAAGTTGTGATGAATTTAGTACAATGCAGATTTATGCCAGATCAGATAACCTACTGGCAATTCTTCTAAGACTGTCCCTTGAAAACAGCTGCAAAATTTGGTTTTGACATGAAAATTTATCACGATTTGAGAAAACCGTCATACAAAGAGTTTTATCATGCTAACTGGTCTTGTCTTACGTTTCATTAAAAAAATGAGTAAACAAATTCATCACCCAAATATGATTTGTAAACACAATGACAGCTTGTTCTAAATGCAGTAGATTAATGTTTTTCTGTTATAGTCTCATATAACATCAGGGCGAGAATGTGTAAAACAGAAGCCGTTCAGGGGGTATTTTGAGCAAGCTGAATATACCCTATAACTGGACCTACTCTGTACATCAGTGTTGATGTGTCAGTAAATGTACAGATGAGCAGGTCTCTTCCACAGGAATGTTTACCTTCACCACATACTCCATTTTTGTGAGGCTGTTCATTACATACAAGTTTGAAGGAGGCTGTGTTTTCAACCTAAATTCATCCAAGCAAAGCAAAATTTTGTGGAAAAAACACATTTTATTATATTCTTTCAAGACATCAGCATCTCTTGATCATACGCCATTGAGACAAAAACTATGACAATTTATGAGGGAACTTAACTCAGTTTCCATTTATCTCTGTAGTCCATGCTTTGCACTTGCATTTTTATGCTGAACATAATCATAAAAACAGATTTATTGTCAGTGAGTGATTCTGAAAGGTGAGAGAAGTTGGGTGCACTTTCTGAAGCAGACGTATGTATGTACAGCAATTCTTCAGACTACAGTGACTGATGGCATTGAAGAGGTAAACAAAAAGTCCAACATTATTTCCATTTTGTACTACATCTGGGAAAAATAATATCTTTATATTAAACTAGTTTTTTACAGTATGGATTTAAACATTTTAAAACTGATCAGCTAGCATGATTTTGTATTAATTTAAATAAGTTACGCATTTGTGCAAAATCACAAAGTATTCTGTTTTGTTTATAGTTATTACTTATATGACAATGATTTGTAAATATTTAGGAAGCTACCACTTCAAACTGAATAACACATCAGAAAAGGAAGTCTATGACCCTACAACACTGCCATTATCATTTTCATTTTTCTTTACAATATTATTCCAAATATTAAGTGTAAATGCATTTTGGAAAAAGCATGCTGAAACGGCGTTTTATGTGATATAAAATGTACATACACAGGTACTGTACTGATGTGGCCTATTTTTACCCTCAAATTTAAAAAGCAATGCATTTTATACATTTTAACAACACTGTATATCAAGGTTTATGGCAACTTTTTTTGGGTGTTAGGTTAAATGTTTTATCTTATTTCTATAATAATATCTGTATAGCTGTCTGATATTAGATTACAAGCAGCACACTGACATTACCCACAATCGTCATTAAATGAAAATCACTGTCTGAATCTCCCAATATACCCACATTGCCTTCATACCGAGTTTGAGATATGGTGATTTATAGATTAAGCCCAGGCTAACGACCTTTGAGCTTCAAACTGACCCAATACTCAGCATCGGTTCTCTGTGAGGCCATGGCTGTGGCGTGCCAACATTCCAGAACACCACACAGTATTAGTGAGCGCACGCACACTCAGTGAAGTGTTTACTTCTGTGCCTCAGGAAATTCTGACATTGAAAAACCAATGCACATCAGAGTGACTATTCAGTACAGAATTAATGTAAAACACTTGCAACTGCCGACGGACTATAGTAAGGAAGAAATAAAAAGGTAAGAGGAAACAGGACAACCCAAACCACTTGCTCGATAATTTATTCCAGTCCTGAGTTTCCACAGAGAATAGGCTGCAGCAACACAGCTGTTCAGTCTCTCTCCAATATTTAGACTTTCCTTCATTATCTGTAAACTCCAAGAAAGATGAGAGATTTTACTTATTTGAAAGCTTTCTCTTCTCTTTATACTTTGTGCTTTTGACAAATATAAAAGTATTTTACCAGTCAGTCTTAATCCTTAGCAGCGGAACACTTTAAAGATAATCTGCTAACACTACAGTATTTTTCATATTTTAAAAAATGTTTTATTATAGGTTATTCAACACATATAACAATCTATTCGCAGCCTGCCTCAATAGAGGATTAGTGTAAACACAAATATACTGCACAGAGAAATGTAACAAATAATCCTTAACAATATCTACTATTGTGAAAGTAAAAGAAAAAGCACAAATTGCACATTTGACAAGAGTCCTGAAGATTTTCTTAAACTTCCCATAATATTGCAAAGCATTTCCAAAACCACAATAGTACAGCAAGCATCAATAAGACAAATATAAATAGACACAGACTTAATACAAAAAGAAGGAAACCCACAGGGCCTCCGCCATGCTAAACAAGGACAGGCGGAAAAGCAACCCGCTTCAAAGCACTGTAGACTGAAATGCTTGAGATACCCTAAAAGGTTTCCTGATTTACATTTTAAAAATGTAAAAAATGTGGGTGTCCATGATACAAAGGCACATTTCATGGTTTGTGTGAGATTTCTTCAGCCAGTGGTAGGTCATTATGGTAGTATCTGCTCTCTCTCACAGGCAACACGCATGCATCTGCTCAGACACACTTAGCAGACATCCCTCCAATCATATTAAACAGGAAACATCTGAAAACTTTCCATACGCTTTGTCCAAATATACAAACACAAAAACTAATTCCACACACCAGACAAACAAACAGTGTACTCAATTCAGAAAGCTTTTTGGCTGGTTTATAGCCTGACCGTCCATTACTTATAATGTCAGTTTTGAAGTATGTGTGGTTAGAATAACATCAATTAATTATCTGTCCAACAATCACCATAAGCCAACAGTTCAGAAACATTTCATGCTGAAAACTAGTCCTAAAACAGACTATGTGTACTTCTAGATAATGATGACCTCTCTTTCACACACAATGTTCTTCTCAGCCCTCACTGGTGAAATCATGATGGTCACTATCAAGAAGGGATACAGGAGACTATAAGCAGCAGAGAGGGGAGCTATGTTCTGATGATACCTGCAGCTGAACACAGAGTTTGTGCAGGGCTGAGCGAGGCTACATAGCCTATAGGTGTGAGGGTCAAGGCTGTATGTGGCTGCTTCGGCTGGAGAAACACTAAAAGGTTTAGAATAAGAATTTGGTTTGATCTGGTTCATCCAACTCTAGAGAAAGGAGTGTTTTCTCATCCCAAAATGGGCAAAATGAACCAATCATCTGACATGTGTTTTGAATTTAGGGTCTCCAGAAGACCTTGGGGACATTTCTCCATGGAAATATTCCACTGTCGGAAAATAAATAACGTGGTACAACACACTAACAAAGGTCTTGTAACAGAGCCATTTCCACATGGATCAGTTTGCTGAACACAACAGCATGTATACACAGGTTTGGATATTTTACCATTGAAACATCACTGTCTCACTCTTGTCCCTGTGTTACAGGTTTGGAATTTCACACATCTTATTCCTTAAAATTCATGTATATGAAAACATGTACAAGTCAATCCACCACAGCATATTCACTTCATTTACAGAAAGACAGAAAGTTATAATCTAAAGCATAAAAAACATGCTTAACAACACGTAGAGGAGTAACAACAGACATACAAAACGATGAACTGATTGTTGTTATACTACCACACTGTCAAAGGGCTGTGTTTAAGTTGCATGAATGCTAACATTAGCAGCCTAGCTGAAGCATAGCCCAGGGCTGCAGGAGGGCTCCTTGCAACATATATGTGACACAACTGGTGCATGTTTGTGGACAAGTGATTTTGTTAACCTCAATAAGCATTTGCAACAGCTGTCTTTTAAGGCTACACTGTTGAAAACTTTAACATGGATTTACTTGGAATGTGTAGATGTAAGAGTGAATTTAATTGTCCGTGGGGAATAAGTTTCAATGTGTTGCTTTCTTAGAAGGCTTAGCTGAGTGTAACAGCAGGGGTATACACACCCCATCCCCCAGCCACAGCTCAGACATTGTTTTGTTGTGCCGTCGTTAAACAAATCACTGCTTCACATATATGGAAGAATTCATGGCTGCACACAGTAAAAGCTTTTAATAAACAACAGGTCACTGACACCATTATGATGCTTTACATTATTGAGCCTACAGCCCCTGGAACAGGGCCTAGGCCACATAGAGAGATGGCACACTATGGCAGCAGCACTGCCTTTGGAGGAACAGCGCAGAAAACCATGATGAGAAGATTTACATTCCCACAGTTTCACTGTGCTGCCTCTACCTGGTACAACACAAACAGCTGACTACCACTCCTCTCTCTTATTTAATGCAACAGGAAAGATATAGAGCAAAAATCTTACTGATAGAGTCATGAGGACATGGGAATGTAGTGAAGTTTGCCATGCCACTGCTTTTTAGCTGTCATGCTACAGCTCATGTTGCTACAGGAAAACAGCATCTACTGAAGCAATAACAATTCTTTGTTCCTGTTAAAATCCCTCTCACAGTGAAAGATGTAACTATCTGATATTTAAAGTTAATTTCTCAAACAATAACTTATGTTAGACTGAAACATCCCCATCTCCAATGTTCTCAGTATGTAGAACAGAATAAGTTTAATAACAATACCCATCAGCACTTGTGTGGCCTCCCAAAAACTCACCATCTGGCAGTGTTGCGTAACGCCGTGCTTGTCTGTGACACAGGCTGGAGGCTGCCGTTGAGCCCCAGGGATGTGGAGGCAAGCCCTAAGAAAAAGGAGTCTGAGGCTGAGACCATGCTTCTCTTGTCAATAACAACTCATCTCAGTTTCACCATTTGTTTTACACATTATCAAGAACGTGTGGCATGTTGCTGTTTACCACACCTGTTAAATGTCTGGTTTTATATTCATTTAATTAATAAACACTGCTTAATTCAAACAGCCTCAGAACTAACAGTAACAGTTAATATTGTCAACTAAAATAACACAAGAATGTTTAACAAAATGCAGACAGAATGACAGAATGTGAACAACTGGGATCCAAACTGGCAGTGAAGATCATACGTGATTTTCCAAAATTACACTGTACATAATGTGGTGCCCCAAAGAACTCAGTACAAGTTAATTTTTCCTGTGCTAGACATTACAAAACTAAAAACTGTAAAGTATTACAAGCGATAATTTAAAAAATAAGTTACAAGAACTATGTAATGCCCTACCTGTCCTGCTCCCTCTGTCCCCTAGATGTCGCCCTTCCTCTCGTTCTTTCCTGCTGATTGTTCTCCTTAGTGTTCTCTAGCCTTGTTTCATTAGTTCTGTTTGATTTTCCTTGCTATCAGTGTTGTCACCTGTTTCTTGTTCTATTCCTTATTTAAACCATGTTCTTCCTTCATTCCCTGCTGGTTATTGTTGCTGTAGTGTCCTAGCTGTGTGAAAGTAATTGCCTTTGCTTGTTATTTTGTACCCTGGACCCTTTGTTCAGCTTGTATTAAAACCTCCCTTTTGCACATTAGGCCTTGCCTCTTGTTGCTTACCTTTGTAAACATTACAAACTAGGTGTTTAAGGTACACACATGTACACATAAAAGCTTTTAAAAAACCTCAAAACTATGTCGCTAGTAACTACAAAAATAGTCAGAAAAGGTGTGTTGAAAGAAGACAAACTAAAGTCCACAATAAAGGCTACTAAAATGTGCAGGGTGACATGTAGCAGGACAAGTGGTTTTCAAGCTCATCTAGGACCTGATGTTTGATATAGCCCAGCTGCCCCCAACTTAAACAGGCTTGTGAAAATATCAAGTATGTCTGGAAAGTAAACAAAAAACTTGCCTTCACCTCTTAAATGCAGGCTCATGCTGTGCTAAGAAAGCACAAAGCCCTGGGGTTTCCCTGTTTAATTTCCTCTTCTATGAAAATGTCAGTCTACAACAAAACAAGATCTGTTTCCCTCAACATGAGCATTTCCTCACCCACACTAGCAGCTCATTTTCTCTTAAAATGATTCCTGGAGGTCTTGTTTTATGTACATTAATTACAAAAAAAATAAAGCTGGACCCATGCCCTATTGTGTTAATGCCATTCATCTATGTGACAGGAATGCTTTTCCAGCATAATTCCAAACTTAATCCTATAAAATCTGCATCATACATGGCATAAGACTGGTTTTCATGGATCATAAACCAGCCTTGAATCATTGGGTGTGGTAAATCCACCAGATGTTGGATTGGCTGTGATTGCCTTCATTAACTAGGTCCACTATGGTCTGCAAAACAAAGCTGTTCATAAGTTACATCTGCCCTACCATTAAACTATAGGTCTTCAAAAATGCCCATTATTTCTCTACATGGAGGTAACCACCCAGTGTGTACAATATGGATCTAATAAGCGGCCAGAGAAATCTCGCTGTCTTCACCGTTTTGTACAATGCTGCTTGTCAGTGGGTGATACTGCATTTTATATTCAAAGGCCTTACAGCTCTAGGATTATACAGTTGTCATGTCAGCATGGTTAATTCCTTGAGAGGAAGCCACTATAGTTAATGAAAATAGGCTCATTCTCTTTTTATGGTAATAAATGTCACAGACCTATCCTTTATACACATTTTTTTGTTTAAATTTAAAATTACATCTTATCACATGAAATTATAGTTTAAAAATACTTAATTACTATCAATCCTTTTAATATAATTATAGAATATGTCAAAGCTTAAGTGTATGTGAGCTTTTCACATTTGGCATTTATGGTTATCAAACCCCACAATACCTTTTGTGTTTTTTCTCCCTTTGCCTGTATATATTAAGGTGACAGAATTATATCATGTTTTTGATTAACTTTTCACTGTTCGTTGTCAAATTTTCATAGTGTCCAATGCAGACTGGCAGCCAAAAAGAAAATATAAACAGCACCACTTTTCACATCTGAAGCAAGTCCACTTCAAATTTCTGAGCCCTAGATGTGTTGTCTATGAAATTACCTAACACCGCCAATTTGTCTGCTAATATTGTGAAAAGAACCTGCTAGCCTATTCCTATATGAGATACACTATATGGACAAAAGTATTCGGCTGCCTGACCATTACACCAACAGAGACTGAAATGACATGGTATTCAAATACATATACTTCAGTATGGAGTGGGTTCCCCTTTTGCAGCTATAAAAGCTTCCGCTCTTCTTGGAAGGCTGTCCACAAGATTTTGGAGTGTTTCTGTGGGAATTTGTTCCCATTCACTCTGTAGAGCATTCATGAGGTCAGGCACTCA
>JABJVR010000077.1:11834307-11855846 GCA_025773905.1 Chitala chitala
TTTAAAAATATAATTTAATTCCCCCCCAAATAAAAAAAAAAATGGGGGTTGTTAAATTTTTTAAATCATTTTTTTTAAAAAAAAAAAAAAAAAAAAAAAAAAAAAAAAAAAAAAAAAGTCCATCTTTATCTCTCAAAAATACTAAACCAATATTTGAAACCGGAACGTCGAGAAACAGGACCGTTCGTGTTCAAATTCGCACTATAAACATTTTTATAAAACCCAACACACAACGGAACAGCACCACCAACAGGTAGTCGAGCTTTGGTCATCGAAGAGAAAACCACCACCATCTGAACCCAACATGGAAACCGCTGGAATGGGCGTCGGCCACACAGACGCTTTAAAAACAGTGATGGCAGCATGGGGATGGGTAAGACTGGTTGTCCTCACGGGAGACTCCGCGTGTGAGCTGAGACACGGACTACCTTGCCTGAGCACTTCTGGTCATTTTCCTGCTGCCTTTTCCCTAGGATGACCAACGTAAACAGAAAGCCCTTCGCATTTCCGTCTTCAGAATATCATCGTGTTGACGCCAGCACCGCTACGCTCTGACCTGCTAAAAGGTCGTAATTCGGAGGCACGGAGGACAGAAGCCCCACAGGGCAGTACAGAGGGGGTGGAGTGCCCTCCACAGTCCACGGCTTCTATAGGTTGCGGTCACCGTGCTTTCTCTGCACACTTCAGCCCATCCTCTAATCCGACCATGCCTCTGTCGTCTCCTTCTGAATCCCAGGAGATCCCACTGAGGTCCACCTCCTGTCCCCAATGGGAGAGCCAGCCTAGGAGCGGCTGCTGGCATGTCAGTTCGAAGCACTGCTGTTGAAGGAGCTTGAGGTGGAGGGTGTGGCTGGCCCCGGGGGCCCCGTGGTGGCTACGGACTTGCGGATGTGGGGCATGAGGAAGGGGTCACTGGCCAGCTGGTGCACGTCAATGCGGTCCTCTTTACGGTAGGCCAAGCAGCGCCGGATGAAGGCCTGGAGTGCAAAGACAGAGGAGTAAAGAAGCCGTACATCTTTAGCTAGTGTACTTCTGTGGTTTTACTTAAAGCTTATCCTTTATGTTCTGTACAGCACTTCGACCAACAAAGTGCTTTGTAAATAGTTAACTTAAGCCTGGGAAACTGAACTGCAAATGAGTACCATGCACTGCTGCAAAACCCTCCAATCTAAGAAATTCTAAACACACATTAATTATCCTACGAATGCATAAATGCATCCTATGCTCTGTAGTTCCACTTAAATACAGAACGTTTCACTATAATGAACAATGAAGGAAGATTACGCCTTTCATGTACACAAGATTTTATGGAAAGTACGAGTATAGCTGTCGCTACGGAAAGACCATCTTTCATGAGTGTTAGACTGTTCACACTTTTATTAGGGAAAGTTGGTTCATAGATTATACTGAGGAAAGATTGTTTATGCTTCAAATTTACATGTATAATGGGGCTGACCCGGGCACAAAGTTGTCACCAGACAAGCCAGAGACAAGAGTCGATTAGTCGGCTGAACTAAAGACCCGAGTCCCTCGCTCGGGGGACTAATCAGACTCACCCGTAGCACTTTCACACTCCACTATAATTTTAGTGTGTAAGAGTTTCATAAAAACATTAAAATTATTTACATTTCTGATTTTGTACTCTATTTTTCCTGTTTAAACGCTTGTGTTGGACAAGAACTTTGCTCTACGCTGTGGACCTGGCAGGGATTACTCCTAAATACACACATTAATATACACTAGAACAAACAGCTGCTATAACAAACGAGCTTCTAGAACCAGTTTTGTTCTAGCACACCCCCCCCCCCACTGTATAAATCAATGGTTTTATTAGCAATCAGGTTGGAATGAGAAGTGCAGAAAGTCAGAATTTGGAGGCCTGCTTAGATTTCTATTATATGAAAATGAACCCAAAAAGTGCAGTTATTTAAAACTGGGAGCAATCGAAACACAATGCTTTGGCCCAACGAATAGGTGGCCATGTGCATGGCTTTGCAGTGTAAAAAAATGTATAAGGCAAATGTTCACTGTGCAAAACAAGTACAAAAACAAAATGCACTAGATATCAAATGTAAACAAACTGCCTTCATTGATTTAACACAGGCACAAAAAAGGCTACGCTAACTATGCTGCTAAGTGAACTTACACTGGCCATAGCTACACTAATATCACACCTGTAGAAATCACAAGGGCATTGTTAGGTCACATGTTCAGTACTGAGCAAAATAAACGATGGCCGACACAGTAATGGCCTTAACATCCACACACTACAAGCGCATAACCCAGTAAAACCCGTCTCAATTTAAATGCCATTGTGATCCAAAAACATACTCTGGTTATGATTGCATGAAATCGTGGGGGCTCCCCGTGAAGTCACAGCCGAGTGGACCGTTTAGCATGAAGTAGTGTACAACGCATTTTAATTGGCTGGACCACCAGCCATCAACGCTTTTCTAACATGTCTGAGATGTGGACTGTGAGCGGCAGCCAATGAGAGCAAAGTACGGGAGGCCAGGCAAGGAGGGAATCATCACATTCCGTAAGCAACAAAATGAAATGTAGGCAACAAAGGGCTTTTTTAAATTTAGCAGTGCAAAATCAAGAGAAAAAAACCCAGAAAATAAAGGAAGACAAGAAAGAATAACGACTGTAATTGTATCACAAAAATAACCAATAAATAATTTAGGCAGCCTGAGCATACAGCTATGTATAAATATGCTGTGCGTTTGATATGTCTTCTGACTTTCAAGGCTATATTAAAATGTTATTTAATAAAATGTCTCCACATTTTTTTTCTTTTTTACAAACTGCATCCTGTATATAATATTATTTTAATCACTGAATACAAATGACCTGCACTGCTTGCAAGGTGGGAAATGAGAAATGTAGCTTCTTCATGCATGCTCTCCAATCTCAATGTCTAATCAAGTGTTTTCATAATTTCGAAAATCACTTGCGACTTCTGCTGAAGAGAGATGGCGAGGTGTGAATCACTGCCACTGATCAGTCATGTAGGGTGTACACCCCCCATATGACTTCAACACACACTGTCAGCCGATCGCAACCTGTGTAGTGTAAACTGGATTAAGATTTAAATATCATGTAGTGTGACCAAGGCTTAAAGGGGGGTCCAGCTCTTTCTAGAGGGAGGATTCCAGTCCGACCTCAGGGAAACTGAGTTTGATCCTGGGCCACAATGAATGCCCAGCCTGGGCTGAGGGCAACAGTCTCACAATGTAACACTGGATGCTGCGAAATCCTGTGGCGTACCTTGGCTTCAGGCGAAACTACAGGTTTGGGCGGAAACTGCACCTCTGTGGCTTTAAGGATGGTATTCTCCTGCAAGATGTCCTGCTGGGACTGGTTATGGCCAAATGGCTGCAAGAGGGAAACCAAAGTGAAATCAGACAAGAAAAAAAAAAAACCAACAAGCTTCGCAAAAAGGCCAAAAGACCTCAAACATCTTAGCACTACTACACCCACACAGGAGCTTCTTTACCTTCCTGCCATACAGACTCTGATAGAAGATGACCCCCACAGACCAGACGTCCACCTTGTTGGAGATTTTGGGTGGCTCTTTACCCACAACGAAGCACTCGGGAGGGAGATACCTGCGGGCGCCCAACATATCAGAATTGCCCCCCGGCCAACAGCATGTGCGCACATGATTGGAACATCACGTTTGAGGTGTGGATTACCTCCGCTGCCCTGAAGGGCAACACGTCAGAGGTTCAAATAGGCAGAGGAGGGTGTGCCCTGGGTCCAGCACCAGTCCCGTGTAAACCAACAGCTACCAGGGTTGCTCCTGAAACCCTGGGTCCGCTTTCTAACTTGACGGGAAACTAGTCCATTCGGACGGCTTGACTGGACCTGTTTGTTTTGTTGGGTGGTGTTCGGTGGCGCCGTGGTTACCAGTAGGTCCCCGCTCCTTGAGACGTCAGCTCCATCCCGTCCACCGAGTTGTAGGTGTCGTCGTCCATTATCTTAGAGAGGCCAAAATCGGTAATCTTGATCTCCCCGCAGGCCGTACCGTTCACTAGCAGGATGTTACCTGTCGCGACAGAAGGTCAGCGGTCATCAGGCAAAAGGTACAAGAGTTAATCCGACAGGTAGCGGGCGGCACGGCCCGTGTGCTCACCGGGCTTTAGGTCATAATGGATGATGGGCGGCCGGATGTCGTTGAGGTACTTGAGCGCGTTGACGATCTGCATGATGATGGAGCGCGCCTCCTTCTCCGACATCAGCTTGTGCTGCTTCAGGTAGAAGTCTAGGTCATTCCCCTCGCAGTACTCAAGGACTGTACAGAACCTGCCCCAGAACACAGAACCAGAGGAGGCCATAAGGTCATAACAATAGTAAGAAATATAATATAACATCGATTCTTGCCAGTTGAAATAAGCCCATTTGTGAACAGACAGACAACACAACAGATCCAACTTCAACCATTTATTTTATAAATTTTTCTACCCACTTATATTAAAAATGAAACGGAAAGGAGAGCGATGCCTCTCACAGAAATGTAAAATTACTTAGGAACCTGTAAGGTTCATTAACCAGCATTTACCCCCTGAAAAATTCCAATGTCCTGGATGCATATAACACTGAGGCAGTGAATCTTCTTTTAATGGACATTATAGAAAAAGATTAAAAGACCAAAGACTTGACTTTATACAGGAGGAATATGCAGAAAGTAACATAAACAGTTTTGACAAAAATGTGGGTTCCTACCAGACCTATTTAAACAATGAAGACCTCAACCAGGGCTAATGAGAAGCTCAGGTGAACCAGGACAGATCTGGGAGGGACCAAGAGACACTGGCCCAGCCTTCTCTGGGTGCCACCAGAGCTAACCAGGCCTGAGTGAAGCTGGGTCCTTTGTGCATAAGCCCCGACAGAGCCGAGCGGCGCCGGCTGCCTGACTTACGAGTCCGTGTCGAGGGAGAAGTAGTCATACAGCTTCACTATCCGTGGATGGTCCAGCTCCTTGTGGATGCGGTATTCCCTACAGGCGTGTCTGAAACACAAGCAAACACACGCATTCCACACAAGATCCCAACTGAGATTTCAGCCCCGGCCGTTTATCTCCCTTTCTGTCCGAAAAGGATGGGTTGCAACAGAGGACATTTACATAAAAACGAGGCTGAGCGAAAGAGAGCACCAGAGAAACATCTCCCCGAGGACAGTATATTTGTGCACTACAATCAGTATTTTGTCTGCAGAGTAAACCACTTCAATCCAGAGAACCATTAAATAAGACATACAGACGCCGAGGGGTTCGGACTCCTACAGCTCCCTGTCAGTTTTACCCTTTTCAATTCACAGGCAGGTCAGGAAATGCAATTATGACCAAAAACACTACACAAATAAGCTCACTTTGCAATAAATGCAATCATGACACACTGTGTGGGTGAAATGTTACCCAAAGTTTTTAAACTTTATCAGAAAAATTAATGCCTGTTATACTTAAGAGAAAAACATCTCCTAACATTTAGGTACTTTAAAACATCCCCCGATCAACCTGAAAGTCAGTCCCATACAAACAGGAAGTAGCTCTTCCCATGAGTTAGCAGGGGGCTCAGCATGTGCCTTTCAAACAAACAGCATCGTACTCACTTATGATAATTCTCCTTCTTCTCATCTCGCCAGTTCTTGTTCAGCTGGTGGATTTTAACAGCCACGTACCTCTGCTCTGTGAGGTCAAAGGCCTGTGTGGTTTGACATCAGTTGTGTCAGGATAGCCATGCCACTGTGTAAGCAACTTATATGCGTGCTCCTCTATTAGATTCATATGCAACAAACTAGTTAGCTGTGAAAATATATACATTTCCCAAACATCCTTCACCTTGTAGACTTCACTGAAGCCCCCTCGACCCAACAAGTGTAAGAGCAGGTACCGGTCATTCAGAGTGGGGTGGTCTTTGAACCTGGGGAAGACAAACGCTTTAGTAAAAAGGCAATGCTCTTTCTAACACCCAGTTGTACTGTTTGATGTCTCCACTGTTTCTTGACAACGCATTGTACATACTTAACATGAAATGTGCAAAAAATGAAATAAAAGCATCTTGAGTGGTTTAAAACACACACACACACACACACACACACACACACACACACACACACACACACACACACCTCCACCCTGGAACATGAGAGACTGCAGTGGGCAACCAGCTTTGAGCATGGAGTTCTGAGGGGAAACCCACTGTGAATTGTCCTCGTTATGTATCCTCTTAAGCTCCCGGATGTGAAGGTTTCGCACACGTTCTAATCGCTCCAGCTCGGCCTGGATCTCCGCTTCTTCCTGTGGGACAACAGCCATCAGCGGATCAATGGTACAGCAAGTAACTGTACACACAGCAGTAACCCGTAAAGGCTGAGGAACATCCATACAGCTTACATGCCATTGTCAAACCTGACCCTGTCAGAAACGACAGGTTCTCAGCATGCAGAGGGATGGTGCAGCACCACTGAGTGCGAGTTTGTGAGAGACAGAAAAAGAGAGATGGAGACAGCGTGTCACTGAAAAACAGAAAAGGGCCAGAGAAGCACTGGGGGAGGAGCTTTTCCACCAACACGGTTCCTGTTTGGATGCTGCACTAAAACCCTGCTGATGTGGAACCAGGGACCCCTGGTGTAAACGGCGAAGGTGTAAAAACAACTACACAAACTATTGCCCATTAGGAAACACTGCTAGTGGTCAGTCTTTTAAACACCGATTCCAACATTTTCAGATGTTTGAAAATGTTGTAATGCGATTAGCTCACAATATTATTTTCACTGTTAAATGGAAGAAAAAATTAAGTTCAAGTTGTTCAAATGCCTGGGTGCTAATAAATACATTTGATAACATACGTGTTTAGTTGACTATCTTTCTGAACTGTGTGAAGTCAATGAATGAGCTATGGTTGGATAGGAAAATATAATTTGAAAAGCTATGAACACTGCTGTGCGGAGGATGCAGTCTGCCATGTTTATGTTGGCACTGTAGCAGGTCAGATACGTGGTTGTTACATCATAGCGGAAATGTGGGCCAGTTCACAATTAAGCAAGTTCCAGGACTGGGCCGAGAACCAACACCAGTAATGGTGCTAGTGGAAAAGCGGTAACAGAGTCAGAGGACAGCTGTATCATCCTGAATAGTAGGGTTAATAATGTTTAATATGCTGTGCAAAAAATACTTTATTGCTACAACCAGGGCAGGTCAAACTGAATAGAAAGCGAACCTTCTTAAGGTGACCCAGCCTCAGCTTGAAGATCTCTTCCTGCTCATGATACTCTGCCAACGTCAACCTGTAAGTATACAAAAAACCAGCGACAGACATGAGTGAAAACCACTGGTCACAATATACAGCTGTCACACTGTTTAGTGACTTAATTTTATTCCACCTGAAATAAGAGCTAAAAATCCAATTCAAACTAAAAAGCTTTCCATTTAAGCAATTCAAGGCATTAGGTAAAGCAGGTACATGAACATGTTTATATCGGACATCTGTGTAGCACTATTGTTCTATTATTAACAGCTGACAATCCGATCCTACACAGTTGTAAAAATGTGGATGTTTTGTACCCAGCAAAGCAGCTGGATACACAGACAACCACTGAATCCCACTGCATATCAATAAGGGTCTCAGGATGGGGGGGTATGAGGTGTCAGGGTCCCAGAGTGGGGGGGGGTTGTGACGGCAGGATCCCTACGCTTCATTCTCAGCTCCATTGGCTTTGCTCTTGCGTTTGTTCTGTTCCAGGCTTGGAGGCGGAGTCTGGCTCATGCCAGGTGGCTTCCTCTTGGCCAGGAGCTTCCTCTGCCTCTCAATGTCCTCCCGCTGGGAGTTTATCCTCTCCTGCTGCCTGCAGGTAGTGGAGGGGGGGGGGGCAACAGGCTTTACATTCTGTACAGATTTTGGAGGTCACCAGAGATTATGGTATTGCCGTGTTTGAGAAGGAATGAGGAGTGATGTGTAAACAATGGAGATAGGAGCTCAACCTCCCATCTTATTCAGCAAATTAATGATGAGGCCACAGTACATAAGCCCATAGAGGTCTTCAAAAAGGGACACTCCTATTGCTAAACTAGCTTGGTGAACATTGTCACTGGAGGGAATACTCCCAATCCTCACCACCACTCAAATCACCACACACTAATTTAGCAGTGTAATAATTGCACGTCTGGTTTTACCAGATAAATAATTCTCAACAAAAGCACCCCCCCCCCCAAATATATCTATCCATCTATCTCACAAGTTGTCTACTTTTCTTGCGTGATATGGGGAATGTGCGTTGAGTTAATAGTATTCTAACAAACTGTTTGTGTTGTAATACTTAGCTCATTAGGACGTCGTGGATATCAAGGGTCACAGGACTAATTTGGAGTTATTAAAACAAAGACCAGTTCAATCTTCCGTGTTCAGATCAAAGACATTAAAATGCATAAGTCGTCCGATAATTAGGCATGTGCAGGTATCAACCAAGATAGCCGCTGTGAAAAATAATATTTTTAGTTTCTACACATGAAGAACGATGAACAAAAGCGTGAGAACATTCTCGTGGGAAACAGGAGAATGTTTACGTGAAAAGTTACACTCCATGCTCTCCCTGTTCAGAAATCCTATCTGGCCAGAACCCTGTGGGTCACTAGGTTACACATAAATCTTCAACAAGGCAAGAACCCACTTTAACCCTTCAGGGTATTACATTCCCCCACACTGTGAACACTAGCAGCATTTGCGTGATCAGAGGACTGCGTAAGAGGAGTGGCGCTCACTTAATGAGGTTCTGGAAGGCATATCCGTCGGTCCACTGCTCCGTGAAGGAGGCACCGTGCCGAACCGTGGTGAAGTGGCCCAGACGCAGCCGGTCCTGCATGCTCTTCTCCCGGCATGCCATCTTCTCCTGCTTGGACTGCGGATACAGTCAAGGTCAGCACATGCCTCAATGCAAAGGACGAGCGGCATTTCAACAGGTGCACTCAAAACGAGATGTGCTCGAATCCTGCATCATCATCATCATCGCTTCCACAAACTCCAACGCAAACGGTGTCCAGTTCAGGGTATAGCTGCCTTATAACCTAGTGTGACAAGCAATTAAGTTTGTATTACGCAGTAAATTAAAACAGATGAACAGCGAGATCAACTGATGACCATCATCAGTACCAATAACTTGAACTGGCAGAACACCATTTCTGAAGAACATCAGCACAGCAGTTACCATGCTGTATCCAGTCCATCTCCTCCACCAGCACAAACCGTGACCCTCGTAGCATTTTATCAGGGAAACGGGCATCATAGCAACAAATGCACAGTAACAACCGTAACCTCACTTTGCAAGTTTTCAATAAAACACCTGCTTAAATAAAAACCCCACAGAATTACGGTACTCGACGCCTCCTCAGTTCTCCCAGAGAGGACGTGTACTCGAGTGAGCCAGCGTGGAGGCTCCAGAGAAGTGGCATTTCACACCAGGTGTGGCACCCTTACCTTCTCGATGAGAAGCTTCTTGCTCATGGTGACGCACTTGTTCAGCCGCTCCTTGTACCTCTCCAGCATCCGCTGCTGCTCATCAATCTGCCTCCTCAGGTCACAGTTCGCCTGGGGAAGGGGGGAGAAAAGGCACGGCCCGCGTGAGCCGCTCAACAGCCGAGTCTCCGACACGATGTGATGAAAACAGGCATATTATATGTCACAAGCACAACCCAGCCCAAACCTCCTTTATGCAAGAGAAAACAAAAGCTAAATGAAAGACAAGGGAAACATGGCAGCCTTACCCTCAGAAGGTCATCTATGCGCCCTTCTTTCTTCTCAAGGTCAGAGTTCTTGTTATTTTCCAGAGCTACAAGCTTTTCTATTGTAAGGTCAGACTAAGGAGAAAAAATAAAAATAAAAAAAGACGTAATAAAACCTGACCGTCAACGGACTGAGATGACATACAAAACTTATTGTGAAGCCAACACAAACGTAGAGATCAAAAGTTTAGCTACACTGTTCCAAACTCATAGCCACTATTGCAGAAATTAGTTATGGAAGGTGTTCACACACTGCAGGCAGGAGTGTTTAGTAATGCCTTGGAAATACTGTGTCCAGTTATAAAAGGCAGTCACACACTGCACTGTGCTTAGTACTGGACTGGAAATACTTTGTTGTATAGAAGGCAGTCACACACTGTGTTTGGTACTGGCCTGGAAATGAAGTCCTTTTCACTGCTGTTACAAAGGGACACTGCTGAGGCTGCTTACTTGTGTTGCTTTGTGGACCACGTGGAGTGAAGAAGGCTTCAAAGAGCTGGCAGAGTGGTCCGTATTGGCGGAGCTGATCGATGTGGGACTGCCCTGCTGCACCTGTCTCAAACAGACATGCGTAAAAATGATGAAACTACTTGAAACGATGCACTATTTCATTTCATGTCAACTGAGCCATTCGACGTACACTTCATCTACAACAAGAAAACATCGCTCGTTTTGTCACAAAGCAATTTCTTTATCTGCCGAGAGCCGACTGAAGTAGACGACATTGAAGTGGTAGAGGAAGGCCAAGAGCGGCTTCAGTGAGAAGAGCCCCAGTGAAGGAGTAGGAGGAAGAAGAGAATGAGGATCTCACCGAGACCGGGGGGTTAGAGAGAGAATGCTGAGGGGAAGAACGGGCCACTGGCGGGACACTGCGACCGGGGCTGGTACCAGGACCGCTACTGGCCGCGAACTGAGAGGGAGCCACACAAGAATATGGGAAGGGAAACAGAGCAGGAGGAAAAAGCTAAGTGCCAAATAAAAAAGAAAGGAAAACTTGTTCTTATGACCCCTACAAAATAATAAAAATATCTTCCAAGTAAACGCTTACTGAGCAAATACTTGTGTCCCTTTGTTACTTATTCCACCTTTGCCAATGGCAAATTTTCTCCCTCCAATGTACTGAGACAAGCAATGCTTTAGTGCACTTCAGAAGATCACTTACCTCAAAATAATCACTGATCTTATGTCCCCTTGTTCCTCCTTTCCCTGTAAGGATTAAAGGAAAGATTGCATAAAGAAAACAGGAGACTAATTAAGCGATATGTTCCGCTGTTTCTCCGGCAGGGTGGCCAGAAAGCGTGACGTGCCTTGGCTGCCCTCGTAAGCGTCTCCTTTCCTCTTCCTGGTTCTCTGGTCATTAGGCTTCTTCTCTGGAGTCTACAGAACATAAAAGTTACAAGGTCACTGTCTAAGCCAGTACGACAAACCGGATAAGACTACGTAGCCAGTTTAAAAGGGACACTACTCAAATATGCAACGCCATGTCAAAATGACAGTAGCCTCTGCGTTCAGTGTGACTCCTCTGCAGGAAAAGCGTGTCACCACAATCACGCTAACTATATTCCAGCGATCCCTTGTCTAAGACTCACAGACCTCTAGCTCCTTGTCACTCAGGGAACCCGCACTGCATAGACTCTGGTTTGACGACTCATTGTTTCCTGGACCCTGTGGAATTGAAGGAGAAAAGAGCCTGTAAATAGTAACCGATGAGACGAAACCGTGACCTCTTCCCTCTCCCGACATTTCGCGCGGCAGCAAACCCCTACATTTAGCACAGCTGTGTTTGCGCTTGAGGCTTCCTTAAATTCCACCTCGTCGACAGGCACGCTCGACATTTTAATGGGGTGTCGCCACACAAGAGGGAACGGATGACAGGTTCGGCAGGAGGCATGCACCTGCCTGGCTGTGGAGGCGTAGACGAACAACACCCTGAAGTAAGTCAGCGAGCAACATAAAACAAGGCAGCTAATGGCTGCAATGGACAGAGCGAGTAAAAAATAAATAACAGGTCATAACCTACATTATGAGGCATATGAAGTGATTAAAAAGAAAAAAAAAAAAACTGTAGTTCTACCAGCACCAAGATCTGTGATTCAGTAGTCAATCTCTGACTGCTGTGATGACTAATGAGCGTTTTCACTCATGACCTGCTTCCAGATGGGAGGCTGCCATTTTGTTTTGCTTTAACGAGTCCTGCTAATCTTAAAGGTTATGCACAATAGCTCAGAAGCAAGCTGCTGAGTACTGCAAGTTTAATGCCGAAAAAAAAAAAAAAAAAAAACTGGAAAGGCTTGGCGACCCTCTGCCATGGTGAAAAAGCAGGATGGTTCCAGGACAACATCATTACTTCAGTGGTCCATGGCATTCACCAAAGCAATATGGAGGGGGACCAAGGAACAACGGATTGCAGAGGCTTCAGGCACAGCCTATTGCACAGTCCTTCCCCACTGCTGCCTGTGTTCGCACCAGGCATGCCAGTCACGTGGCTGCCAGAGCTCCTGCCACTGCCATTTCCCGTGAGCCTGCGGATGCACCAGCCTGGCAGCCAGCCCACGCCTTTGCTCTGGCAGGCCTCTCGTTCTCCATTGCCATCCGCTTACAACAAAGAAGCCAAACACAAAGGCTGTGCCGCAAGGCTAGCAGGCCTGCGTGAACCTGGGCTGTTTTACATAAGCTTACCATGTCACGGGATTACCTACACCCCAAGCTCTTAGCTCCTGTGTTTTTCTTCCGTTATCGGACCACATCCACCATTACTGCAGCTATAGCCAACTAGCACACCCGCAATGCACGCAGTGACAACAGAATCTAAAAACTAGTTTATTAGCCCTGCACAACTCATTTTCTGCAGTGGCATGGGGAGGGGGGCTCACAGACCTGCAGTGTCTCGACCCCTGGTGGGACCATTACGAACCTTAGACACCCCGACTCCTGTGAAGCGAGCCTCCAACAGTTCCTGGCGCCGGGGGTCCAGGCTGTGCAGTTCTTCCATCATCTCGACAGAAAATCTGGGGGGGGGAAAAACTGAAACACGTCAGGAAATGGTGATGAGGATGGGAACAACCTGGCAACCAATGACAACTAAGCAACCCATCGCTAAATCCAATGCCAAGGATGATAAAGTAGTTTGCATACATCCCAAAATTGACCATTACAACAAACTGTTTACCAACACACTTAGCCTACCAAGCACCAATTTTAATTCAGTATAACTTCCCAAGACATCAGTACATTCCTGAAACAACAAATGCCTTATTTTCCCTGCCAATTCAGTCTCACCAAGGGCCTTTTCGTCTTTAAAGACAACAATTTAAAAGCATGTCTCACCAAACATCTTTGATACACGTACCTTAACTAAATGCATGCTATGAAACTGTTGCTGGCACAAACAACACCCAGCGCTAAAAAAAGATGAAGATGAACCATGCAGCTGGTAGCTACCCCTAACCCTGATACGTGCACTACGAGACGCGTCCAGCCAGGGTGCCTAACAGTTCGTTTTCAGTAAAAACGTCGACCGTACACAATGAATAACCACGTCTCACCCTTCACACCAAACACAGTTGCAGGCCACAGTGGAAGAGCTTCTTGATGAATATCTAGTTCGTACAGTTTCTAACCATCATCTGGTTCCATCAGTGCGCAAACAGAAGCACCGCCATGAAAATGATGCTGGGTTTGCAGTGAACCTGAAATCGTTCACAAGCGCCTCATTAATTCACTAGTCAGATTACTGGCCATATCAATTAAAGGCAAAGAAGACTTTCTACATCTGTGGGAATTGTAGGGCAGATACAAAGAACGACAAAAATGTGCAAATTATCTTGTAAAAGGGCCGGCCAGCACGCCAGGCTTTTCCTGCAGACCCATCTCCGTGGATAAACACAGAGACCAGCGCTCCCATAACGTGTTGAGAGAGAGATACCGCATTTAAACTCCCATTACGGGATTATTCAGACGTACCTTCGAAGCAGCGCCGTTTTGCCCGGTCCCTGGGGGTACAGCTGTACCGCTTTCCCCTGTCCTGGACCAGGGGCCGCGGCCGGGCCTCCGGACAACTGGCCGCGCAGCCACGCGAAGGCCTCGTAATCCCCGGTGTTTCCCGGGCCCCTCTGCCGCTGCCCCTCTTCGAGTGCGCGGGCTGACTCGTCTTATTTCCCTTTACGGGTTACCTGTACGCCTCCCTTGGTCGAACAGTGCTTTTCACCTCGAGACTTTCATTTGGATCAAATTAAATAAACGAAAAGCGTTAGCCCTACTCACATTCCCGTTCCTTCTTCTTTTTTTTCGAGTCAGATCAAACTGCTAGCTAGCCAGCTGGCTAACGTAAAATTGCATCCAGATAGGCGTCAATCGATATGCACACATCAACTCATGTAGAGAGCGGGCTGCCGCGGAAATGACCTTGCTCCGATCGATTTCATTTCGCTAGCGATCACGATTGCTAATCTGGCTCGGCTCGGTTCGGTTCCGAATAATTTTTAGACAATGTAAACAGTAATCGGCAAATCTCATTCTGTCTCGTGAGATCGCGATATTGTTTTTGCTGCCGCGCGTGAAGCCTCTGCCCGACTAATGTGGAAAAAGTCGATTCCAGCGCAGTAGCTGGGGGGTAAATAGTGCTGAAGCAGTCGGTCAAACCTTGACAATAGATCAACAACAGCATATACTATGTCGAGCTTTAGTTTCCCACACGACTACTTGTTTTATACGATGAAACTCCATATATATATTTTCTGTTTGGATTAGTTTTGAGCTTTTTGGTGTTGGATGCATTAATGAAAACAAATCTTTTGAAACAGCAGAATAAAAAATGTAGTAGTGTTATTTTATATAATGAACAAAATTATTTAAAAATACTCTACAATGTGTTTGGGGGAAATTCATTGCTATGTTGATTTTAGATGCAACTAACGAGGCTGGGTTTGCAGTGATGATGATGATGATGATGATTATTATTTACTATAACAAGTATATAGCATTAACATTTGTCTGATTAACTCTTTACTAACTTCACTTACGTTAGGCAAATATTTTACTACAGTTATTAAAAATCACGTTATGGTAAAAGCTCCATAACACATGAATCCATAAACAATTTAATCATTGACAATGTACGGTAAAGACATTAGCTGAAAACTGCGTATTGGTAAACAACGATATTTCAACATGCGTTTGGAGTTATTATAAATAATCATTAAACAATATCAACCTCTGGAAGGTTTGTGTGGCTGTAATTTTTTTGTTGGTGTATTTAGAAAACAAAAAGTGCAATTATGGCACGTACAAGTGTAATAACAGATATCTTTATTTTTCCAATTGCATCTCCATACAAAATATTTACAGTGCAAAACAATGTGGTCATTGTTTACAAGGATTTATTTAAACATAAGTCATTTAAACATAGTACAGATTTATTTAAAGATAGGGCATTTAAACATAGTACAATCTTGTGAAAGGAGTGGTGAGTTTATTGACCAGTGATCAAATGCTGATCTTAATTGATCATAAACTGAAAATGTACGTCGTATCTGCATAGCGCTTTGCCATCTGATGACGTTGTTGTTCGATTCCCATGCTCTCCACGCTGACGTTTGTCCGACAATGACAGTTCCTCACATAATCCCAAGAGTGGCGCTGTTGTTCAGTAAGAGACACTGAAAGCATCGTGCTCCGATTTCAGATTGCTCAGTGTAGTTTAACTGTGCCATTTACACAACGCAATTTGAGCCAGTGAATGAACACAAAATGTTATATTAAACGTTGTATAAACGTTGATAAAATCATCTATGTTGTTTTCACTGTATTCTCAACGTGAAGTCAGAAAAACAAAATGTACTACAGATGGCGTAATTTTTGTGTGACATTGTTGAAAGGGACAGATAATAAGAGCAGGGCACTTATTGGTGAACTTGAAAGATTCCTGTTGGACAGGACATAAATGGACAACTAGGTACAAAATGGGTAATATTTAATGTATAATAATAATAATAATTATTATTATTATATAATTCAAATATAAATATAATTACTACTGGAATACTAAAAAAAAAAACAAACAACAACAACTTAACTCTGAAAATTAAAAAAATGTAAATTTCTGTCGTAACTATATATTACACACAGGAACAAAAATAATTTTACATCAGAATTAAAGCTTTTGAAAAGTCTTTTTGTGTATTGGCAAGTACATGTTGAAGCGGCCCGCACCCAGTGCTCACAGTCAGAGTGTTTAAAAAAGGTAGGGCTTCTTAAATTAGTCATCCATCAACGATAACTTTGAAGGCTGCATTTCAAACTGGCTTCAGCAATATTTACAGGACTTAATATATAACAATAAAATCCCATTTTTGTTTAAAAAGAAAAACTACATTTGGCTTTTCAAAGGATTTATCTTAACACGACTGAGTACAATTAAATTTCAGTTTTGATCTGTGAGAGGAAAACCAGTGTATTCAGAGTTGGCTTTTATGATGGTCTACACATATGAATGAGTTCCACATCTTTGTTTTGGTAATACTGAGTTCACAACTGCTTAGTTACAAATACACAGCACCCTTATTCTGAGTGTGGAATATGGTGGTCTACATTACAATGCTGAACAGGATGGCAGTTATGCAAGAGTATTTTATAAGGATCCTACTGTTTATCAACCAATACTGCTAAAAGAGTACTGTTTTGTTTATTCAAAGTAATTACTCAAATTAAGTTCTATGAATATGATGTTCCTGTTTGGTCTTATACACTATCTAATATGTTTCAAAAAGCTTGCAAAACTGTATTACAGATTTCAGAAACCAATTATAAATTAGACAAATGCTAATATGGAATGGGTGGATGGGTTGAAATCCTTTGTGTTTTTTCATTATATATATATACTTGCAGTTGTGTATAACATTTAAATTTCCTGTCTTTTGACAGTAGTGTCTGCACATGAAACGCACGCCACACAAGAGGAAGAGGTTCAGATCAAACACAGCACAGTTTCCTCATCACTAAAACCTGCACCCTTCCTTACAGCCCTGAGCTTTGCTGGGGTTCATTGGCTGGGATTCCTGTCAATCCTTGCCACGGTACGTGACGTTGGTGAAGGTGGATGTCGCACCTTTGTAGAGGGGATTGTGACCCTGCAGAATTTGGAAGGTGGTTAGTAATCAAGCTGCGCTGCGTGTTTTATCTGTGTTTTCATGTGCTTGTCGTGGGTACCGTTTACACGGAGAGCATATAAATGGAGGGCTTTACTCTGGTATAAGAGGTACAGTAGCTGTGAAACATTAAACCTCATGTCGAAATCCAGATGTGTCCATTGTTACCGCGAGTTAAGAAATTTATGTGAAATCTCAGGTCGTGGTTGGCACTAAAGCCTAATTACCGTTGCTTAATATACAACAACTTCTGCTGTGTTGAGTGGGTTGGTTTCTGTTATGTCTGATTGGGACAATAACCCACAAGGCTCAGCAGAAACATTGCCCCAACTTGCCCTTTTTCTCTCAGTTGCCAACAATTAAAATATGTTTATTTAAAAAAAGTATTTTTTAGAGTATTGCTCTTTTTCTCACGTAAAGGCTCCTGTTCAAAAAATGTAATTTTAAAATGTTATAAGCTATTCAGTTTCCATAAATTTATACATGAAAGGTTTCCGTTGTTACCGTGCTGTACCCTGTCTAATAAGCAAACACACACCAGATGTTACACATGCTATAGCAGCGCTACCTTTACATACAGTAGGTACATTTTATGTGTACGTCCCACATGCTGCTCCTCTACATCATTGTGAATACTATTCCATGCTTACTTTGCCATGAATGTATATAAAAGTGTGCAAAGTCCACTGTTTATGCCTTTATGTGTACAGGAATTGTATGTCTGTTGGTATGGCCTTCATGATTGTGTTGCCCTGTTCGTGCTCCCCTAAGTGAGCACTCTGCAGAGCAAGTGCGCCCTCACCGTGTCCCACTTGGCCCGACTCCGCTCCTCCTCGAACTTGGCGTACTCGCGTCGGTCGTGGATGGTGACCAGCAGCTTCCAGATGAGCAGTGCGACTAAGCCCAGGATGAGGATGGCACCGGCCACTGCCAGCAGCACCACCAAGATGTTGGGGCCCTTCGGGCAGTCTGGGAAGCAGAGCAGTCAGCCTCCATGTGAACAGGGCCTCCATCCACAGCCCTCATAGTTAGGACATTCTACAACGTGTCACGTGTGTTGTATGATGAGAAGAGGTTGCTTTTGTAGTGATTCACTGATACTGTTATTTTCTAGCTGTTAATCAACGTCATGATCATGAGGGAGGGGTCTGGACCATAACCCAGACACCACACTGAACAACTTGTGTTCATTTTCTCACTTGAACCACATGTCTTTTGACAGTGAAACTGAAGGAGCCAGAACAGAGGGAGAACATGCAAACCCCACATCCTGATGGCTGGATTCAATGTCATGACCCTGAGGTGCTGGGTGACAACATAAATCACTAAGTCAGCATACCACCATCTGTCATCCATCTAAAATCAATACAAAGACGTTTGACAGAAAAGACCCAGATATCTCTCTGCTTTTGCCGCCTTCATCTTTCCCACTCCTTTCTGTGATCCCTGCCGGTGGGTGGGATGTGCTACATCAGCGATATGTTCGCAAGCCGAGACGCTGTTTGTTTCCACGATTTACGAGGAGAGGTGTGTTTTCTTCAAGGCACATGATCTCTCAGTTACTGCTACCCAGCCATGGCTAAATGCCACATATGGGCCAATCTGAGGGGCTCCTGCTACAGGCTCTCCTGGCAGGAACCAGCACCACCCTCTACCCCCTGCTAACTCCGTTGCCTTAATTGGCAACGGTGAGTTAACGAGCAGGCAGCACATGTGAGCCGAGGTTCGGAAGAACACACTTAAAAAGTGTGCAGGTCAGTATGCTGCCTTAGTCCGAGATTGAATGTGATTTGTTATTATACATTCTATCAAAAATGCTTATGGTATGTTCATTTCACAGCACTAAGTCCAGCAGAGAACCCATACATTCAGGTTATGTTTGTTGAGGTTCAGGCAGCTTTGGAGCAAGTAATATGCAGACAGCTTCCTAGACAGAAGCACATGGAGATGCTGGAAGGATGACGAGTCCAACACCAGAGCCCCTTGGGAACTCAACTTTGGTCATGTGCAAGATCTATTCCCTGACTGTTGCTTTTACCAAAGCATTCAAACAGTTTACTCATAGCTGGGGAAACATTCATTGGCTGTATATTCCAACTTGGGTGTCCCATGGGGCAGCAAAAGAATTCTACCACTGAACCATCAAAGCAGCCATATTAAGTTCACATTGTCAAAACTTCAAAACCAAAAAATGTATGGGGCAAGTATGATATATTGTAATATGAAAGCTTTGTCTATATTCGTCTGTGGTAGTATACAAATTTTCTTTTACTGTGGCTAACATTTCTGTATAATGCTGCTTTAATATGCTGCAGGCGTCTCTGTGCTTTAACAAGTGTGATATACAGTGACAAGCTTTGGTAGCATATACCTATGTATTTTTATAGAGTCCAGATGTAAAGTGCCACCCAAGAACAAAGCTATTTTAGGCAAGAACACTGTCTGCCTTTTACCTACCACCTCTTCCTGTTTAGTTTTATGCCAATGTTGTAAATTTAACAAGTAGTTGTTTTCCTGCTGAGACACTAGATGGCAACCTTTCACTGACAGGGTGGCAGCATACCACTGTTTGGCCATAGGGTGGGGGCTGGTAACAGACCAGTAAACATGTTTCAATGAAGCGTAGTAGGTCTGTCCTCTCCCTGCCACTTCCACAGACAAATATAAGTGGAAGGCTCTTACCAGGTTTAGTGTATTCACTGATTACACATAATGGGCAAGTCTGTGGGTGTGTCTGTCTGGATGGTTGTAACTTTCCCGTAGAGACCAGTTTTTTTTTATCTTGTCAAAATAAAAGATGAACTTTGCCTTTTTTTTTAACAACTTCACTGACAGAGTTATTTGTTTGCTTTTAATGTTCACCTAAGTGTAGTGTTTAAAAATCTTTAATTGCAATCAGAAAATCTAAAATGCAGTCAATGGAAAATCTCTTCAAATACAGCTATGCAAATGCATGCGTGTGTGTGTGTTTTTGTGTGTGTGTATGAGTGTGCGTGTGCATGTGTGTGGAGATACATCACCTGGCTCCTTCACCACAAACAAGATGGACTTTCCGCTGGTGTCTTCATAGTACTGGAATCGCTCCACGCAGTCATTCTCATCTTTATACGTGCAGTTCACTGCATTCTTGTCATGGAAGACTGAGACAGAGGAAGGTGGGGTGGTGAAAAGGTAATGAGGAAGAAGAAATAGGGAGAGGTCTGGACGTTACTGCTGTGTTCTGGGACCTTCACATTCAGAGAGTCTCCATTATTTTGGGTTTCATAAACCGTAAAACAACCAACAGGAAGAGCGCTGACTAACATGAAGCCAGAATAGATGGCCCCTATTGTCCTGAGGCGTGTATAGTGCTAATTACTACATACAGACCTAATGTTTATGGGCCTGTAGCTACAATTAGACTCAACTATGAGTAAATGACAACAGGGAAAGAAAACAACAGTTCTGACAGTGTCATAACAAGTATATCTTCATAGACGTACATGAGATGTCTCTTACAATGAAAAATTTGAAAAACGTAACTTTTATGCCTGTCTGAAAACTGTCTCCTTGGTTCCAATCTCAAGGTGATCATTTTTATGCATTAAAACAAGGTGAAATGTGATATACTGTGGTCAAAACATATAGGCCTATGTGGGTTTCACAAGAAAGGGAGAAAAATAACCAGATCTGATCTGTCATACACAAAATTAAGAAGAATTTAATTTTTACCAGTACTGTATGTTGAAAACATACATATCCTGAACCCAATACTTGTCATGGATTTTCCAGAACTTCCGATGAAAATCTGACATAATTTATGGCAAGCACTATAAGAATGAAGGACACAAAACCAAACAAAGGGCTGGCAATTCTACAACCCAGAAATCCATGATCAGATTTGGGACTGTCCACCGAGAGTGTTTGTGCTTCTTACCCAGGTCGTCCACCAGTTGGATCTCATCCCGACAGATCCGAGCGCAGGTGTTCTCCTTAAAGAGACCTCCCCTTTTGAAGTGCTTGCACTCGACACACTCCCTGTAAACAAACATTCACACTGTCATTTCACTGGCCTGAGCCTGCTCTCCCTGACACCAAATCTGACCAATCAGATCCATCGCTGTCCTGCTGAGACAGCAGGCATGTCATTAAAATGTACTCAGACTTATATTTTAAAAGTTGTTTTGCCAAGGACTAAGTGGACGGTTCTGTTGCTGCCTCAGGCGTACCATGAACCATTACAGTAACATACAGCTGCGTGTAATGCACAAATCTGTAAATGAAAAGCACCTACTACTGTAATTTATAAAACACGAAGATTAGAAGCAGGTCCACACAGGCACTGCTCCATTCCAGTGAACGTGTGAGCAGAGTTGAAAAAGATATTTCAGGACCAGATCACTAACGAAATATGGAACACTAGGCAAGGCTGTTGTGTTCCCCAATGCTTGAAGTGGGCCGGGACTCATCGGTATGCAAGTACCAGCAGCATGTCTTGAATACAAGCACCTCCGATAGGGGGAGTACTGGCACCTGCGTTTTCCCACGTCAAGCACTAGAGTTCCCCTGTAAGCAGTGCAGAGCGTGGGGGGGGGGGGGGGGGGGGGGGGGGGGGGGGGGGGGGGGGGGGGGGGGGG
>JABJVR010000077.1:11855946-11883842 GCA_025773905.1 Chitala chitala
GGTATAGCGAGTCCACCTGTGCTACACGGTCATCAGTGTATGTCTGTTATGGGTATGTATCGCGGGCGATGGGTTCGACCAAACAGGCTACCATACTTCCGGTCAGTGTCTTAATCACACGGTCTGAGCCAGGCCAGTCTGGTGTTGCGTGAGTGCAGACGCTTTCCAATATCCAAATAGCAAAATAAAACGAATACCGCATCCCTAATTGCCACTCTCCTTTTTCTCACCAAAGGACTTCAAACCTTCATTTAAGATGCCTGCTGCCAGCCCCAAAGCTGACGGCCAGACACGGTGCGAGATGTACCAGGACAGAACACCTAGAGCCTAATGTGGTGCAGCCGCAGAAGAATTGGGTGAAGATGTGAATGTTGTGAAGTTCCTGAGTTTAGTGGAGTAACAAGTGTATCAGTGAGCCGAACGTGTGCTTGCACAGCCATAACGCTGTCTGTACGCTAATGTTTGTGTGTCCTGAGAAGTTCAGCGATGCTCCTGTTAATGTGTCCCTTGAGTCCACAGCTACTTCATCATCCATCCCAACTCAGCTCAGTCTATAACAGCTCACAACAGTGTGTCTTCAAATACTGCTCTCCCAGGGGCAGGTTTGCTTGGGTGAAAAGGGTGTACTAATGAGTCAGGATAGGCATAGAGACACACACGTGCATCAGAGAAACAGCTGACTCACTTCAGAAGTCCAGACGTTCATCTACGAGCATCTCAACATTAACCAAACATCACATGTATTCTACTGGTGTTTACCAGATGCAGCTTCTATTTGCTCACACTGGGCTGAGAGAAGACAATGCGAGCTAATCTCTATATTTTTGACAAAAAAATGTCATAGTGTTACAAGATGGTGGTGGCATCCCGTCAGTGCTGCCCTGGTTGCATGTCAAGCAGATGTACCAAGATGAGTAGCGATGTATTTGCACAGGTAGAAAAAACAACAACCATATATAGAATAACTCACAGGCTTAACATAAATCATCTCTAACCTTTTTTTTCTCACCCCTTGCAGTGTGGATGTTAGGCCTTATTTAACACAAGCTCCACCCCTGACACTACTATTTCACAATTAAGAATTTCCTAATAATGTACAAAATTTATATTTCACCAGTGCTCTTAATGTAAACACTACTTATTTAAACAGCAGTATCAACATATGATATCATTACATTTACAGTGTCTAAACAATAAAATAAATAGTAAACATGGAGTGGGCGATCCCAACCCAATCTTATTTAAATTCCCTCTATACTGCTACTGTCTTTTGCTTATCTTCCCCAAATGGTGTCCAAATAAGCATCTGCTTTCCCATTATAAAATTCCCCAGTTACGTATATATTTACATGTGCTAACTATGTCTAAAGGAAGGGTCTATAATCTAGTGTATATTTACATACAGTGCTTTCCCTGCGTCACACATAGTCTCAGTCATAGACCTGATCAGTGTCATAAACAATATCTTGCTTTTTCAGAGACTTGCCCCAATGATGCTTTTTCCTTCTCCTGGCAGGGACATACTGTAATAATTTGTTTGCTTTAAATTTCAAACAATATTGTTATCACTCCAAAATGTGGGGGAAAAAAGGTGCTCTGTAGGCGTCTGAGCTCCATTTTCAAAAAGTCATGTGCTCAGTTCCTTTATTGCCGCATGCAGTTTTGTGACTGGAATGTTCTAATAGACTCGACAGTTCTCACGGAAAGTCAAGGTTTTTCTTTCTCCTTTTTTTTGTTAAAGCCTGTGCAGAGGAGGCCCTTGTCTAGCTGGCTTATTGTAGGAATCCGTCTGCTCTTTTCATCAGCTGCACTCTCATTGGCTGTTCACGCAGGCTTTGAGGACTACCTAAAAGCCAGCAGATGACCCCCTCAAGCAGTTCAATCAAAAGGCCTCATTAGCGCAACCATCTCTTCTGGCAGTGGTGATGCTGAAGACAGGTCAGAAAGGACTAAGCACTGATTAGAGAAACAGCTGGAAGGTTCCCCATCACATATTCAACCTGTATGGCTGCAGGAACACTCTGAAATTTACAGGAATTTGACGACTACAGTATAATTCAGAAGAACATGACTCTCAGTTGTGAAACATATCTAAAGCAGCAAAACAGACTTATTATTTGCTCTATCAAGTAGCAACAGATTTGCCTGACCCAAGGCATTGAGTACGGGATAAATAAATTACGATTTCAATCCAACTTCTCTTTCATGTATAAAGAAAATGGCTGCCTAGCCCCAAAGTTCACAGTTTCTTTAAGGCTGTCAGGCGTTATGGACGTTTGATAAATTGCGGTAAAATTTGGCAGGCACGCAGATTGACAAAATATAGGACACAGCAGTTTAGGGACTGATGTTATTAAGAGGTATGAAATTCAAGTTGCAGGTGGCACTGAGACACCACATCATTGAAAAAAAAATTACCCAATGCTACTTCGTAAAAAATATATATATATTTTTTTGCATTGATAAGTTGTGTATGTTGGTTACAAAAAGAAGATGTGAACTGAAGGACATAGAAGTAATGGATGCCAAAAAAGGCACTGACACTTTTTTATTTTAATGACCACACTGTTTCTGATAACTTGTGGCTTGTTGGTTCAAGTTTTTCTCAAGGATGACAGAGCAAATAGCAGGGAGCTGTTTGCTTTCATGGCTTGTAGCTCTCCTCTCTATGCCTACATATCAACTCCTAACCAGTATCTGACACTACTTTGTCACTGCACTCCTCCACTTACTGAACCAAGACAAAAGAAAATTACATAGCGGGCACAAGCCGGCCTGACGCGGTTCCATTTCGCAATCAGGGAACAATGAGATATGTCACACAAGAATATGCTTTTTGTCATCGTTCCTTCTAAAAGATGTTAAACATGGATCAAATGGTGAATGATGAGGGTTGATTAGTGTTTCAGAGGCCCCAAGGAGGTGGTCTGTCCTCTTTTCTATTTAAAATGTGGCGTGATTGGTGACACAAATGATAATCGAGATTTCGTTCTGTTGATAAACTAGCTTTAATAGCTAGCTTTGTAGGACAACAGCAAGTATTTGTAGAAGTTGTAGGTATATATTGGCCCTTTTTATTTTTATGTCATTCTGCATTTAAAGATTGATAACTGCATCCTATTATCCTACATCATATTTTACTTTTTAGTTTATAAATTAATAGTTGCCATTTACTAGAGAAATTATATGTTTACTTTGTCCTGGTGCTTAGGTCTAGGGTTTGCAAAGTTTAAATATATGGAAGTTGGGAGTCTTTCTGACACAGTCCTATTCTTGAGTCGTTAACAGAGCAAAATCAGTTAAGTAAAATATTGTCAGATAAGGATCAGAAAGACATGTGGCCATCAGATGTTATTCACCCTTTAAAAATATATCTTACAATGTTATGAAAATGATTGGCATAAAATACCAGCTCTCAATGCTGTGTGTAACACATGCGTGTGTGGACTTTGCATGTTCTCTCTGTGCTTAGGTTGGTTTCCCCCCAGTTTCTCTGGTTGGAAATGGACGTGTCCTTCTGTGGAGTGTGTTTAAGATCATTCTGCGTGCCAGTGTGCATTAATGAGCACACTCCAGTCCCTCTCAACTGTGCCCACAAATATTTGAAAAGGTTTCAACACTGTGCCAAATGTTTCTGGTCAGGCCAGGAGGCAAAAACAAGGAAGTACTTGTAATTTAGTACACCTTAGATGTGACAAAGCAACTTTCATCTGTGAGAAGGAAAAAGTAATGTAAAAAACATCAAAGACTGACATGAAGCATGATCTGAGAAAATTATTTTCTTGTGGAGCCATTTCCTTTATTTTTCCCACTACTGCAATTCTGCCAGGACACCTGTACTGCTGGAGCTGCAATTCCCCCAACTTTTGACACCAAAGCTGGTCCACACAGTCCCTTCCTAGGATGTTTATACTCCAGCAGTTAGTTATAAACACAACAGAGTACTAGCAGCACACATGCAAACCGATGGCAAAGGGGAACACAGACATCCCAAACAAGTGCTCCTTGTGTATTATTGTACATTTCCATGAACTGATACTTACAAAATTCAAAATGCAGTATGTAAGGAATAAGTATAATGTTTTTATGATTAAATACAGAATTTATTTAATTAACATTTTTAATGCAAATATGCACTAGTTCTTTCTTGAAAATCCTTCTACCTGTTCTTAGGATGTTTGAAGAGAAGCCCTGTCTGCCCCAGATGGATTTCCCACTAACTCATGTCTGCATTCAGCTGAAAAGAATCCTTAATTGCCATGGCATAAAGTTGACAGGGTTTAAATACCTCCACTCATTACTACAGAAGGGAATCCTCCATTTACCCCCTTCCTGCAATTAATTAATCTCACTGACCATTATATTCAGAAGACCCCATTTCAATGACTCAGGCAGGCATGTGGGATGAGAGCTCGCTGCTAGAATAGCCAATGAAATATGACCGCTTTATGGACCAGCCACTGAAAAGAGCTCCAGGCACAGTTATTCACAACACATACGGCGAATCCCGGCCACTTGCCTGCTGCTTGTTTACGGCACCACAGCTCTTGGGAATCAGGCAGACTGTAATGAGGTCATAAACATATGCAGCACTCTGGCCTTACATATGTCTGCTCTCTGCCCACTGTGCACTTGCTGTTAGTGTCTGACACATTCCCCGCTAGTGGTAGCACTTTAAAAATGACCAGACGGGGTTAAAACTCCACACACGTCTGAGTGAGTGCCCACGGCCAAATGGACACAATAAAACACCCCGACTGCGCGTATCAAAGGCATGAAAAACCAGGCAGTAAGCGCCTGTGAAATGTGGGGCACTTTACATCTACCCAAAGTCACTCCATCTTTCCCCCAATAACATTAAATAACAAGCTGTTACATAATAACTAAACTGCAACCAGGAAGTTCAATACATGCATTATAACTGCATTTACCTCTGAATGATTGAATGCAAATAAGCATTTCAAACACTATCATAAAACCAATGGGATAATGTTTAATGTATTTTTTAGTTGATGGATGCATGCAGTGGTTGGGTTTACAGCATGCGCTCATTCCTGGTATCCATTATCTTGTTAAAATGCTATTTTTAATCAAAGATCAGAACTTTGAAGTATTTATCATCAGTAACATTGTAAATAGTGGTGTGCGAGGTTACAAGGATATTCAGTGCAGTCTGCCATGTATTTCACTATTTTATATCACTGGATTTGTAGCAGTTCGTAATAATATGTAACAGTGTGATGTGCACTTGAACTTGTACATCCAAGTAAATTACCACTTCTGCCAAAATCCTGTTTAATCCTACCTTTTGAGGTAATGTTGCATTGAACAGTAATAGCTTTTCTTCTGAAACAGGTATTGTTTAGCGAACGTGTCCGTTTTAATGATCTGGTCCGTTCGTTTGCCTCCTAATTCAGTAATGGTGACATAATTTTACTTATCACATTTGGAGTTGTCTTGTCATTTTACAGCAATGGGTGGCCAGTGGCCATGTAGTTGTATGTAATTAGCAAGAAGACACCGAAGAGCTTGTGCTCCGACCGAGTGTTGACCGGACCTGGGTTGATGGTGACACCTTGGCTCATTAAAGCAGCACATTGCACGCGACTGTGGACTGGATTTGGAGTTCATTTAGGCAGAAATCAAATCAGCGGATTGCAAGAAGTGTTAACATGATCATACTGTGGCAGCGCACTGTTCGCGTTTTTGTCCGTTTCTTAAAAAATCTTTTCCCATTCTGACAGCGTTTGGACTGAAATTGTAATTATGATTTTTTTTTTAGCGTTATGAATGTTTGATTCTGTCATAAAAGGACCATATTATGTAGATCTACAGTCTACAGAGCTGTTCACTGTCTATACATTTACGTTTTGTATTTTAAAGTACATTTATTAACACATAATTATTATGCGGATAGACACACTTAATTTACCGTAACAATAAGGAAGAAAGTGACTTGAATACAGAAGATGTCATTTAAATATGAATATGGGGCTTGCTGTGCAGGTAAGGCAGCCTCTCTCTCTCAGGTGCACCTGCCAGAGTGGTGGGTGTTGTCTCACGGGGCTGTGGAGACTCCGCCCTTCCCCTGATCCCAATCTCCTCCCCTTGACATGTCAACACCTTCAGCGTCATTAGTGGGAGTCAAGACGGCTCGTCTTTATTTCTTTCGGTCCACGTCTCCCCCAAAAGAGTAACTCTAATTAGCTACTGCTCACTCAATCTGCAGAATCCCCCCCCCCCCACGCGCACCCCACCCCCCGATGAGATTGCTACTAATTCTCATAACGTTGTGTAAAGAACGACAAGAAATGCAATCGCTGTTAATCAGAATTGTGTTGTCATGTACACTCTTTCACATAGTGCTGTCAGGGTGCATCGCTAACCAAAGTGCTTCGGAAGATTTCTTGAGCTCGATTAACGGAGCATTGTTTGAAAATGTTGTGTTACCGTAGTCTAATAAAGATTTTCTCTTAATCCGCTGTGTTGTCTTTAGGCGCGAAAATGTGATGGGTGTTCTGGATTACTGTAAACAACACAGCACACAAAGAATACGGGTGAGTCATTAAACGCTTTTAATTTCTTCTGTCCTTCGGTGGCGTTTTACCTATAACATAAGACATACGTTCATGTACCTTTGTACTGCTTAAATCTTAATGTAAAAGCGAAGAGGAACATTTCATCAATATCCAGCACAATTTTTAAAAACATATAAATTTACCTACATGTGGAATTTTGTTTACAAGGTTGTATCGCAGTGCCAAGTCTCCATAAGGATCACGCGCAATATCCCAGCTGCAGACAGCGGTTCCCTCTGGCATTCCTGACGGCGCAGCAGGTCAGCCACAGAGACAGAGAGGAACTGTTAGTAAGGGACAGGATGTCACCCACCTGTCCCCAATGAGCTTGCTTCAACCAGGGAAAGTGTATTGATTCCTTCCCTACTAACACGTTTGGCAAAAAGCTTTTACGTAAACCAGCAGGTTTGTTTTATCAGGATTAACATTTGCTTGTTTCTAGCATTTTAAATGCATTTTGCATTGAGTGAGGATAATTAATAGCCATAGCTGTGTAATTGTTTTTTTTTTCTTTTTCATAGCCATAGCTGTGTAATTGTTTTTTTTCTTCTTCTTTATTTGTTCTTTGTTTTCATCTTTGCATTTAACAATTCTTTAATTAGATTCCATAATTACTTTTCAATTAATTATAATTTTTATTCCGCTGTGTATTTCTGTTGTTACTGTTTTTGTATGTTTTGGTTTTAATTCCAAATTACTTAAGTATGTCTGTGGAGCTGCTTTAAGAAGAATAATCCTAAAAACTGAAGTGCCAATCAGTGGCAAAACATCAAAAGTGTAATAAGACCATACATCTGTTTATTCAGTATGCCACTGTAACTGTAAGCATAGAAGCACGTTGGTGGTTTAAATTAGTTACACTGCTCATGGTTGTTGACAAATATTATGTCTTGTAATTATTACACCTGAGCACACTCAGGAGCCTCCATCCTCCATTTTGCACTCAGACACAAACATGCTCACATCCACGCTTGTACAAACACACACTCTATTTGTGCGGTTCTCCACGGCACTGCCCCCCTTCCCTATTCCACCCCCCCCATGTCTTGCCCCCGGACCCAGAGGAGACCCATTTCGTCCCTCTGTACTCAAGTGCCCAATTAGAGCTCCTGCTCTCTGGCACTGCAGGGCAGGGCATGGCATGCTTTTCCACTGCCTAAGTAATTCCCTACCGTCACTGATAGTTGCACATCCCCAAAGTCACACACTGCAAGACACCCTTTCGGCCCCCTACCAGCCAAGTCACGGCTGAGCCGTCATGGGCCGCATCCTCAGGTGTCAGAGATTGACAACTCCTCTTCTTCAGAGGCAATGCATCATGTGAACTTCCATAGTGACAACTGATGGGATTGTGAAATCTGACAAACGTAGTCCTGAAAGGTGCAGCATTACGCTCCTGTTGGGCTCATACTGAGAAATGCTTGGCCACATCTCTCTCACTTTGAGAGGTGAGTGCCTCACCTGTAGAATCCATGCACTCAGACGTGTGTGTGTGTGTGCGCGCACATGCTCGAGCGCATTAGTTTGTAAACAGGTCAAGCACCTCTGCTTTCTGTGGAGGATCCCCCCAGCAGGAGCTGGTTTGAGAGCAGCACAGCAAACCGCATGAATATTCTAACACAAGTGGAAGCTGTGGCCCATGCACCTGCAGCCTGCTTTGAGAGGGGGGTGGAGGGGCACATTCTGAAAACCCAGAGCTCCAGGAGTTGCCCCCCCACCCAAAAGCTGTACGTCCAAGCCCGCACCATGTGTGCTGAGCAGGCAGCCTGCCAGGATCTTTCAGGGCCCCCAGAGGACTTAAGTGCTCCTTAATTAACCCCTGGTGGACGTGTGTGACCCTCCGGGGTGAGCACTGCTCCTGATTTCACCCCCGCTGCTCCTCAGAGGAGCTCCCGTTCACACGTTATGTCCCACTCACCTCACCCACACAGTGCCTGCAGCCGTGGCTTCCTCACGCCTAATACATGCAGACAGAGTTTTTCCAGTTCACATAGAATCGGCTGTTAAATTATTCATGTCAATTTATATTATTTCAACGAAAGGATTCGGTGCAAACGTTAAACATTTCAACAGCGTATTCCACATGCACTGCAACACGATATGTTTTTCCTGCATTGTTTCAGAAGAGAAATGTCCATGCATTATTGCAGTACCTATATTGCAAAAATGCATGAAAATATGCTACAAGAGTATAAATCCTGATTGTTTCCACATTTTATCATATTAGTGATAAAATGAATAGAGCCAAAGAGAACTGTACTGCCCACATATTTCATTATTACAAGGCTAATTAATAAAATCAGGAAACAGAGGGCACTTGGTAATGTATGGTGTATTGCATTTTTATCTTTGCACATGGACTCATTGCTAATGGTCGATTGTTTTTTATTATGTGGACAATACATGCAGATAAACCTTGATTAGTCTGCTTGTAAAAGTAATTTTTTTCTCATTAAAAATATGCAATCAAATTTAACCAGAATTTTCATATACAATTATGTCACATTATTATTTCAGTAGGATATGACAGGATACATGACTTTCAAAGCTCTAGAAATACCTCAGGATTGTAGACAACAACATACACTGTGTGTGTGTGTGTGTGTGTGTGTGTGTGAGAGAGAGAGATTAAATCCAGCTGTCTGCTGTGAGAATAAGGGAACAAGGTGCCACAGTTGCAGAGCCAGTGAGATGGAGGAGAGATAGTGAGAGTGGTCCCTCTCACTGCACAGCACATGAACACAGAGCCAGTGAGATGGAGGAGAGAGAGTGAGAGTGGTCCCTCTCACTGCACAGCACATGAATACTGAGTCAGTGAGACGGAGGAGAGAGAGTGAGAGTGGTCCCTCTCACTGCACAGCACATGAACACAGAGTCAGTGAGATGGAGGAGAGAGAGTGAGAGCGGTCCCTCTTACTGCACAGCACATGAATGCAGAGATGGCCCCACTGAGCCGCGTGTACCATCATCAAGCCAGCTGGGCAGCCAGACACAGGTCTGCACAAAGCAGGCCACCGGTGATTGGCTGAAAGCCCTACAGCCACCAGACAAGACGCAGACAGAAAGCTACTAGTGAGATCTAAAGGAGGCCTACGCTTAATTAGATTCTGTTATAAGGACCACTCGTGTAGCTGAGGAAACTCAAAGAACCCACGCACACATACAGACAAGCAGAATGCATGCTTAGCATGTGAAAAAGAAAGTAATGCCATGTCTGTGTGTGTGTGTGTGTGTGTTTGTGTGTGTGTGTATGTTTGTGAATTCATCTGAACAAGGCTGACTCCAAGGATTGAATCAAAACGTGAACCTGAAGTTGTGGCCAAGGTTAGGTATCATGCACAACACGCTGCTCCACCCACAAACATCTCTGATCAAGCCAGCTTCGAGCAAGTCGGCCGGCCAGTCTTCTTCCCTTTCAGCAGGTCTGCTTAGATAACTATAAAAGACACGATGTCTATGAATTATTATACAGTAATTATACCAAAATAACAAGCTTTTATTGAACTATCAAAAGAACCTGAAAAGGTTTTTATATAATATTTTACAATTTTTATATTTGCACTGGATTTTTAAGTGTGTGATTCCCGCAGGGGTTTAAATGCTGTATCACTTTCACAACATCAGGCTGATGCGTATCAGACACACCCTTTGCAGATATGTCACTAAAAAGCACGTACAGTTTTTGTATGTCTTCATGCATTTCCCATTTGATGTTCTAGTTGAACATGAGGTTAAAAGTGAGATAAATATGAAGCTATACTTTTTTTTTGGAAAAAATTTTTTTAACAGCTTCATCTTTTAATCATATAAAAATGTAAGATTTTGTTAAAATGCAAATTTTGTTGAATACTTACTTGTTTAACTTGTTAAAATCAATAAATACCACTTTAAATTGTTCTTTTTTGAGTACTGGTTTTTTAAAACAGCGAGGATAACTTGACCTGGTGGCGTTAGTTCTTAATCCTCATCATATCTTTAGCTGTTACTGTTTTTACAATACACTACATCCATAAATTCCATATTGCTTTTATAAACGTGTGACAACGTGATAAAACATGGCCTACCATGGAAAATTGTAAGGGGGTCATATTACCACTATAAACATTTCAGACAGCAAAAAAATAGTGTTCCTGCACAACAGAGAACAACTTCCCTAAATTGTTTCAGCCTTCTAATACTCATCTGTTATGGCCATTTGCTTTGTATGCATAGTCCACTGTACATTCTCTCCAGTCTCTTTTAAAATAAACCATTTTATGATTAAACACAAAATGTATCTGGACATCAAGTACTTTGAATTAAAGTGCACTGTAAACAAAATGTGTATGTAATCAAATGAAGCTTGATATAAAAAGACTAAAGACTTCTATCCCACAAAGACTCTCAAAATAGTTTAAGTAATGAAGTCTAGAGGGGCCAAGTAGGCAGAATAAGATGGTGTTAGTGACCAATTGAGTGAAGGCTAGAGCAGAAGCCTTAAAAGTGACAGGCAAGAGAGCCAATGAAAAGCCTGTCCCACATCCCTTTTATTTTCTCTGAAATGCCTGTGTGTCACTGGCTGTTTTGTGGTGCACCCTGTTCCCGACCAATTCCCTATCCCTTTTTGTCTGTGTGGGCGGACAAAAAAACCCATGAGCTCTTTCCCCGCGTCATTACGACTGATCTCCACTGAAAACGCGCTACAGGGCTCCGACTGCCACCTGTTAATCGGGATAAATCAGAAATGTTGCTGCTGATGTAAGCCCTGGTATACCAGTATACCTGATTCCCCAATTTTGTATTAATGGACCAAAAGGATGCTTGCTATTTTACCTCCTGAGTGACACTAAACACACAGGGTTGCTTTACCACATGCTGTAGCCAAGACAGAAATGCAAGATGAAGCCCCTGAACAGGTTTTATTTTTTATAGTGTGGCATGCTGGTGCAGGTCACACTGATGCAGGGAAAATTGGATTTCTTAAAACCGTTTACCTTCCACTTTTTTATTTACTTCTGAATACTTTAATGTTTCTGTTAAGATGAACCATTGAGGACCAAAATTGAAATAAATCCTTGCTAGGCTTCTTGCACTTATTGCAAAGTGACCTGTGTGTATAATAAGAGGGAAATGAACGCTATTCTTCAGCTCAGCTCCCTCAAGGCAGACTAGCCGTGCCAAAAGAACACCGTTAGTAAACATCCACTCCAATCAAGGAAGAAGCACCGTGGACAGTAATAATCTGATGGATTCGCAAACTAATATATTTCCTTCTCTGCAGCCACAAAATCTAATTAATGAGCCTGTTGACAATTAGTCCCTCTCTGTAATGTGTGTCTCAATGCTGAACTGTTTAAATATCAGCCCACGCAAAAGGGAGCTTGTTTACATTGCCATGATGCATTGTTTATGTGTTGAAGGAGGGTAATATTTCAAATCCTTAGATTATAGGTACATAACAGCCTTTGGAGGTTGCAGAGCCCACTGTTGGTTGCATGTGCTATCCACTTTGTTGTTGGACTCAACATGTTGTTTTTGTGGTAAGTGAATTACAGATTTGCTTTCTTTCTCATGCTATCTCATACATTGCTCAGTTAATTGTGCTCTAATTTCATGGTTTACCTATTGCACAAATATCAAATTTTTTTAATCACATGCCATTGTGCAGTAACTTAAATGCTGAGGAAGTTTCAATATTTAGCAAGAAGAAAATTGTATTAAAAGCAAATACTTTTAAATTTTGCGAACCACAGATGAAGCTATTGAAGGAATTGTAATGCTTGGTTAAGCTGTTTTCAATAAAAGGTGTTTTTCATTTGCAATTCATTTAATTCTCAATTAAATGCGTACTGGGTTTTCAATAAATTTATATACAAGATATGACAACAAAGACAACAAAAACAACAACGCTGATTTGCATAACACAAAATTTGTCCTTTCTCCAATAAATGATTACATGTTTATGTTTATGATGCTATGAGTGAAATCATTAGGAATTTTGCACAGTTTCAGGCTGTCACTGACACAACAAAGTGGACAAAATTGTCAAGCAGTACACAAGCACAAAACATACGTGCAAACTGTAGATTTTCTGGCAAATAAACAGCGGTAACTAAATAAGATTCGCACTCCTACAGTAAAATAAAGAAACATGTAGGCTGCTTTATGATGGCCTGGTTTGGTATAACAACATAAGTGGCCAATTTGCTAATCGTGATTTTTATCATAATTATTGTGAATGTAACAGAAGTAATAACCACGCTTGCTCACTCAGCATTTATAGTGAAATTAACCTATAGTTCAAACAGAGAACATTCAGTACAGCAGATGTTGTGGTAGCTAGGGACACCAGCTTGTAACTTTAATGGCTGCAAGTTCATGTTCCAGAAGAACTGCTTGTCCACGGTTTGTAACCTGAAAGAGAGTGAGGGTTGCCCCTCTGTAGTACGGTGATGAGAATATAAATATTGCTAATAACAGAAAGAAATGTTTTCAAAACTGTTGAATGTCAATTTTCAATATTGTTAAGGACAAATACAGTGTAACCGCTTTAATATTTAGGAGGACTCAGTGTTTGAAGGAGTATCTTACTAGAATCCATTGTTGGTTATCAAGAAGTGAGAGTCTGAGTGAAGGAGGCATACTTCTTTGCACCAGATGACAAACCACATTGTTTATATTGGTTGCTTATCATGCAAAACTTAACAGTTACAACATCTGAATAAGGTAATAATACAACATAATACAATATGTGACCTAGCTAAAAATACAATTTTTGGGTGTGATTCTAAGAAGGTTCAATTCTGATTGCTGCATACAGCTGTGTAAAATGGTGGCTCAGCGGGTAGCAGTGCTGCAGCACACCTGTCTGGCACCGTGTATGGAAAATGTGTGTTCTCCCTGTGTTTAGGTGGGTTTTCTTTCGATTTGCCGTTTGCTCACACAGCCCAAAGACATGCTGGTTACATGGATTATGCATCCTTAAACTGGCTTTATTTTGTGTGTGTGTGTGTGTGTGTCCGTGTCCTGCAATAGGATGAGGCCCTGTCCAGTGTGTCCCAGCTTTGCTCCCCAGCCTGCCTGGGACAGACTGTGGGTCACCTGTGACCCTGTACAGGACGGATGGATGCATGCTGTTTTCAAGTAGAATTTATTTATTTTTTCTAAAGACAAAAAGCATGAGCTTGTTTGAAAGGAAATGTTCCTTTAATGCCCAATGCTTCTGTACAGTATTTTGAAGTAATAACTGTTTTTTAAGGGTCTAGTTAAGTTTGGCTTGCACAGTGATCCACAAATATTCAAGATATTTTGCATGATTGTTATGGAAACATTTAAGAACGTTAGTAGTGAGATACAGTATTATTACACTTAGAATGTTGTAAATGTAACAGATTATTGAATGTAGCAATTTTGTTTTAAAGACTATTAAAGCAATGTAAACCCAATATTTACAGGAAAACATACTGATAGAGGAACGTTTTCAGTCATTTTCCCTCTTTATATAACCAAGTTTAATCCCTACAGAACTGCATAACAGCTGCTTTGACAAAGTGGAACTGACCCAACCTATTTTAACAACGAATGAAAGCTACAAAGGTAGCAAAAATATACATTGAAACCATACTCCCAATTAGATCATAAAAAATCTATTCACAGGAGCACATTAATAATTCTTTCAAATCTTTTAACATATTTTGGACAATACAGTAATAAGATCCATTTTAAATTCTCCTGATCTGTTGGTAAAATATACATTAAATAATTCCTTTTAGACATCTGGTGTTCATTTGAAACAGGTTTTTAATTTTTCCAGAAAAATAAATGGCACAAATAAAATGAACAACTTTTCTTGTATTATTATTATTATTATTATTATTATTATTATTATTCCATGCACATACACTTAAAATTATTTAAAGACAATCCAGATTATAATTTGGACCCTTTGCATTAATACATGCAGCAGGCCTTTATAAGAGTGAGTGGTCACTGTTAGCCATAATAAAGGGTGTGTTGTACTGTAAAGCCTCTTTACAGTATTTATTCCATATTTCTTTAACTTCCGCTCAATTTATACCGCCATACGTTATCAAGGTAAACGTTATCAATACATATTTTAACTTTAAAAGCAAATGAAGTGGGCTTCTCACTTTTCACACAAGTAGTAGTCTGAGGCCATGGACAAATTCAGTGACTCAAGTCAGTTCCTAACGGTGCAGTGCAGAGACAGGCATATTCCCTCAGGTCCTTCCACACGTCCTACAGGTATGAATCATGACAAGTTGGTATTGTCCCTTCGCTTGTGCTACTCTTCCTGCTGTTTTTTGAAGAAGCAGGTAGAGGATGACAGGGGTAAAATGTGGACAGGTTGGCCTTACAATGACCGGTGTGTGCTTACCTCGCATCTGTTCCATTATTTTACACCAGCTTCAGCACACAATGAGTAGAACATGGCATCAAACTGAGTTCCTTGCCCTGCGAAGCCCAAGGGATTGTTTTCCCTCAATGTCCCTGATTTGTTCTTGTTACTGAACTCACCATCTATCACTGTTCTTGTCTTTCTCGTTTTTGCATAACAATGGTCGCCAGACAGAGGGTTTAGCGCAGAGCAGAGCACAGTCAAAAACGCGCCTTAGAGGAAGTTCTGTGCTTGTTAGCTTGCCAGTCATGATTACTAAGTGTATTATTCATGCTTGAAAGAAGATTCATAATTGCAGTTTCTGAACGCAAACTGGGAATATGGAAATCTGAAACGGCAATATAGCAGTGTTTCATGTACTCCTATTTTTTAAGCAGACGCTTATCTCGTTTTTCAACTATATACGATTGTTTGCCTTATGTCTTGGAATATATTTTCACCAGCACATTTTGCTATGATTAAAGTTTATTATTTTTTGCAAAAATATTGTCCCACGAAGACAAAATTTCCTTTTTAAAACTGTACAGTGCAATACCTTTTTACTGGTAACATCGCTTCCTTTAAATTAAAATTCTCTCGGTTTTAACAGTTTAATGTCGCGCTGCTGTTGATTCACAGCCAACCACGTTTTCTGCACTTAATTATAATCCGGCCCTCATCCAAAACCGAATAAAATGTGAAGTCTATTCTGGGTTTTGAAGAAAGTGACACACAAAGGCAAAGTGAGAATTCTTAAAATGTTTATAGAACTAAAACGATAATGTACAATAATTATATATACGCTGTATGTACGCTAGGAGTTAACGCTGAACATGTGCATTGCGGTGTGAAATGGAGCCGTTAAAATAACAGTCGTTTTCTAATTTGTTGCAACAGTACGCGCTGCACTTTTCTTTCTCTCATTCAGGTCTATGTTCTGTAAAGAAAGTGACAGCAGGGTTGAGCTAGCAAACAATTGCAGGAGAAAAGTCGTCCTCGGTAAGTAATACACAACAAAGTTGGCAGTGTTCATTTTTCAACACTGACAGTGTTAAATTATCACTAGCCGGTGCAGACCCATAAAAACACTCTCAGTGCTTTGCTGTGTAGGAAAGTCCTGGTCAGCAGGGTCAGACTTGGATTATCGGCAACCAAACAACTAAATGGGACTGGCTGTCTGGGCCTGGTTTTTGCTGTCTTCCACAGCATCGACAGTCTTGGGCTATGAGGTCCGTGATTGTCACACAGAAGCTGGCAACGTTTGGAACAGTGTGAGGCTCTTTCACAGCACGCGTCTGTGGAGCAGCCAGCCATGGGCTTTGCAAGAATGCTCTTTCAGAGTTAGCATAATGCTTTACGGCCTTGTTTTTAACCTCCCAAACCCACACGCTAGTTAATTTTAATGTCCCCTTTTCTCTGTTTTTTTTTGCCTGCTAGCTGGACTGAAGTTGCAGACTTTTCTATTACTTAATTTCCAGACAAGATCTTAAATGGAGATACAGCACAAATCATTTCTTTCTCATTATTTCTACAATATACTGGAGGCTGTCCAGTCATTGGCATATCTGAGAAGACCAAGAAACATTCTGTCCTTGGCTAGAAACTGAAAACCTTTTGCCCACCAATCAGATTGCCCTTTAGTGCCTGAATACTTATTTCAGTGCTGCTTGAGGGACTGGGATACCACTTGAGCTAAATAGGATACATCCTCACAATGACTTCTTCTTGTTGTTTTTTCAAAGCACATTACCCAAGATAAGATGTTCTGTCCACCAGTGGAAGGCATTGTGATGTTCAGATGATGTTGCTGGAACACAAACACTGCAAAGCAACACTGCAGCTCCATAGGTGTGTAGTTACTTCAGGACTGCAATCTGATGATTTTACAATTGTATGTAAATACCTGCAAATGAGTAAATTAGCATGCATTTCTTGGTTTGTGGTTTGTCTGTATAGGAAAGTGTTTTTCTTTTTTCGTACTTAGTTTGCACTCTTCCCTTATGTGTCCCTGTAATTGGTACCACCGGTGGGTGCGGGACATAAATTGATGCCTGTGGAGGGGTTGAGGTTAGTAGTGACCCCTGACAAGTGACCTTGTTTCTGCTGACGAGGCTGTCTCTGAGAGACAGCAGGATGTGTCTGAATGGGGCTGCCAGGTCTGCTTCCCAGAAGATAGCCCTATCTTTACAGTCCAGGGCCTTTGATTAAACTATTAATACTGATTCTCCAAATTGTCCTCCATTACTCTTATAATCTATAGCCAAAACCCCCTCATGTTACGCCCCCCTCATCTAATCACCCTTGTAACATGCGGCCATTCATTTTAGTATAAAATCAAGTGTCCCATTACAAAGAAATATACGTAACTCTAGCCATATTTTTCTCTTGAATAAAATGCTTTCCACAAATGACTTGGTTAAAAAATGTGTTTTTTTTTTTTTTTTACCTCTTAGCATTTTGTGGAATTTGAAATATTCCCAGCAGTCTCTATGATCTTTACCTTTGACCTCCTGTCAGTGGGATGTGACTTCATAATCCTCTTCCTTCTTCTTTTTGCTGTTTCTTAAGCTTTAATTAAAAAGAGATTTTAATTCAACAGTTATGTTGGCAGTTTACTCTATTTTTATAAGTATGCATTCTTGAAGCAATTTTCTACCATGGTAAAAATGTCTGTTTTAGCAGGGTAATGTTTCTGCCACTATGACCACTGATACATGCGATTGACCGGACCGTCAGGTGTAACGCAAAAGTGTTTCGTTTGCTCCATGCCTCAGTGCAGCAGCAGCAGCAGCAGCAGCAAGTAATTTTAGCTTACAAAGGCTCTGCACATGGACATGCAAAGTCATTTTGGTATTTAAGCAATATTTTCTTTGCTTTTTCTTTGCATTATTTTCTGAAGGTACATAATTTGAGAACCCGTGCATAGCCCGGTCATCCTGTTTGCACTTGGTATTGAAATGAAGGTTTGGTGAGCCAGGTCTCCGTCTCACACTGTGTCCCTCGGGGAGAGCTGAGGTGACACGTTTAGTGCCTCTGACATGCCCAGGCCTGCCTCATCTCATCCACCTGACACTTTCTCTGAACACCTTCCTCTTCACTGCCCAACTGGAGACAAAAAAAGACCAGGATCGAGTTGCACTGAAGTTATTTGACCGGTCGATACTGTCATTTTGGGTTGTTTTTTTTTTTGGGGCCAGACAAGTTTGGGCTTGACCATGTACTATTTGCCTTTGTCAATGACTAAACAACCTTTGTTATTGCTCAGAGACAGAAATGATGGTGGTGCACAGAGCTATACATATAAATCAGGTGTATTGCTGGCACTCAGAGTAAGGGAATGTAATCGTCTCCTGTGTGTAAGACCGCACACAGTGTACTGTACATTAAAATACTGAATGTCAACTTTTGTTCATTCAGCCATTTGTTCACTTGTTTATTTTCCAGCTTGTTAACCTGGGCAGGACTGCAGAGCCTGTCCCAGGGAACACAGTGGTACAACGCAGGGTACACTTCCCATAAGGTGCCAAGCCGTCTCAGGGCTTAGACATCCCCACGGGTTTTTTTTTCAGGAGTCAGGAGTTTAATTTTGTTGAGTAGCAATTGTTTTAAAGTTATCACATGAATAATGAAAAATCATCCAAAAGTAGGTCAACGACAGCTTTAGCAAAGAGAGCCAGACACAAGGCGATCTGGTGAGACATGGTACGAAGGAACAAGGGCCAGCTGGCCACCTATCCATTCAGGAACTGATGCCCGATTTTAAATAACGCCAGTCCATAATTGACACCAAAATGTCGCGGTATGGAACACTACTCGGTATGCAGGTTGGCCAATGAACGAAGTGCAGATGACCACAAAGGCTGACAGAGTGCTTACTTGTACAAATAATTCCTTAGATTAGTGGAGCTTTTACACAATGTTCATACACAATCACAGAGCATGCTGGCTGGCTCCTCAGTTACTGTAAAACAACCATTATCAGTGGCTCCATGGGAAAGGCAAAGCAAAAAGGACAACCAGCTTTTCACTGGCAATATAGGTAGGTAGCAGTAAGCCCTTTCTCTGTGTGATGTAAATGAATGCCCCTCCTAAGGGTGGACAGCGGGGCCTGATTGTGGGATGTGCACAGTGGGAATGAGGAAATGAGCTGGGTCACGGGTGGATATCAGCAACAAACAGAACTCCTCTGAAGACCCCAAGCATGGCACTCAAACAGTTAAACATGTGTCACCGCTGGTTTTCATAATTCCACTGGTGATAACATCCAAGGAAGCACTTGTGATTTCTAAAGAATCTACAGTGTTTCAAAGATATAATAGATCTATTCTAATTGACACACTCCAGGCGACACCACAGCATACGAATTTGCTACATAAGTGATACAATCAATTTCACTGCCACTAGGAAGGTTTCAGTTGCTAACAGAACATGTGCTAGTGTAGATCATATGAGCAAAGGAGTACACAGATTGATAGTTAGGCCCTTTGACATCACATAAACAGTTGTTATTTATTGTCTTGGACAATCAGAGTATTCAGATTGAGATTACATCAAGATATGTATGCATGGGTGACATAATGTCCATGACTGACAGCAAGACAGGATTTGAGAGAAGTAGGACACCCTTGCAGATCTAGGTACGCAGGGCTGCAAAGGTAAGCGACAATGTTTACCTGTGCTGCGTCTGTGAGAATGTATGAAATCCTGAGACAGATTCATCTGAATAATCATGTTGTGACACTGAAGATTGTGAGGAAAGAAAGATTTTTTAAATGAATTATTCAGTAGCTCTTAAAACTAGAATAGTGTTCGTATTAAATGAAATGCACTCACTGGAGTGAAACCTGTTCATTTCAAGGTCTTCAACTCGGTTGTGACGTTTTCATCAAAAGTTTCGCCAGCCAAGTATTTCAGCTCTCTCTGAATTCATATCATCTAATTGTAGTATAGTGCGTTGTACTTGGAATGAATGCCGAACATTCAAAATGAAGAGGTAGAAGGAGTTCTGGGAATTTAAAAAAAAAAAAAAAATATATATATATATATATATATATATATGTATATGACATCCATTTCTAACAGTGTAGACAGCTCTGTCTTTTTCATTAGTCCAATTTAAAATGTCCAAAAGGAAAATTGTACATAGAACTGGGACTTAAGGGTTTTTAACGAGATTACATGATAGCACACTTCCAGTTCTTAACCTACAGAAAAAACCAAAGCAGCTGGGATAAGAAAGAAGCAGAGAGGAGAGGAGGACCAGCTCTAGAGACAGGGATTCTCACCAGCCGACATAACAGGGCTGTGCTGTAACATGTCTCCTTCTTCAAACAAACTGCATAATGCTATGTTATACCGCTCCACTTTACAAGCCATTTAAATGACAGCCATCGGAAATTATTTCTTTCATGCGGACATTCCTCACCCTTCAGAGATTATTTACTGAATCTCTGAACAGAGTTAACTTTGGCATGGCTGGAGACGTGCAAATGTTTAAATGTTAATGTTAAAACAGCACACATACTGCTGCCAGTCTTACATAAAATTAAACATACTGTGTTTTCCTCTCCACGTCTTTTAGAGCATTCATTTACATCAGGCAGTCTCGGGTCCTGCTGACACTTTTCATTTCACTACACTCCTAGCGTGATAAAAACACCAGCAAAGTGACTCACTGCATATATTCAGTTTGATTACAAAATTATAGTTAACTCTAGCTCCACTCTGGACAAAACCAATTCTCCTGTCAAACACAACACCATAAGATTATTTTTTAATCCACATTTTATTGCATTTAGTAATTTCAAAGGTCTTAGGAATACAAATGAAAAAAAAAAACAATATTAAATTGCACAGCCTGCCACTATGCATATACTTCATAGTCATTCAAGACATCCGTATGTTCAATTTATACACATCCTTCATTGTCTCATCATGCTTTACCATACACAAACTTTTCTATATCAACATAAAAACAGTAAAAACATGGAACGATCCACAAAAAAAGTCAATTTAACGCAGCGTTTTGAATCTGTATTTGTGGAGAGCAGTCAACATTTCTGTTATGTCTGCTGATGGAATTTAAATAGTTCTTGATGTCTTTTGTCTTAAAAATGGAAGTCATGAAAAATCAGTACTGTCACCTTGGGGCTTTTTGTCCTAGATGGCATATGTAATGTTCACAATATGGGCACAGCTATGCCTACAGACAATAACAGCACAAAGCAATATACCTACTGTTTTATTGTTAAAACAGATTCATAAAACTGTTGTTCATCATTTTTATAGCTTAATCATAATTCCTTAGTGTTCGTTTCCAAAAATACCTTGTAACCACAAATCAGTATTTGATCTGACAAACTACCAACTCTGAAAATTGATGTTAGGGATATGTAATTGAGTCTATATGACTTGTGTTTATATAACTTTCTGTGTCATAATCGAGGAGATATTACATTTTTTTTCTGGATTCCAACACAAACATAGCATAAGCTTGTAGGAGACCTCAAAACACCACCAAAATGTACCTGTATAAACTCTGAGTACCAAAATCAGACATAGAGATGAATCTTCTGTATATGCGGGCAGAAGATAAACCACTGTCTTCCTCCATTCCAAATACCTTGAAAGAATTTTCTAACATATTTACACAATTTTTTTGTTTCAATTCAAGTATATTACAGTGGCATTTTTAACTGACCACATATATTTATGACATAAACAACTTGCATGACATCATGTTGCACAAATTCTTAGTCAACCTTAGAAAGGTTTATTGTCAAATACAAAGGAAAATGGCTCACAAAGTTCAACACAAGGATGCTGGGTTTTCTCTTATCCAGTCTCATTTCTGCAAAGCCTTCAAAACTATCAGAGCCTTGCCCATCCTCCCACAAGCACGAACTGGATTCTGTCAAAGTGCGTGTGCATGGAAATTTGGAAGGCGTGTGATTTTGTGCTTGTTCATTCACTCCCTTTTAAAATGCTGCAATACAGTGTATAACTGGTAATCTAGAAATGACTGTTATCTTTAAAGCACATACATCAGATGTACAATAATGCCTAACATTTATACCATCAGCCCAGCACAAATCAACAAAGTGTGAGTTAATTTTTCTAAACACAAGGGGGAAAAAATGACAAAACATACAAGCATAAAAACAGTTTTAGTGTTTATGATGCTAATATAGCAAAACAGGAGTCTGTAGGTAGGACTTCCAACCAGCAGGTTAGGCTGCGCATTTAGGAAAGGGCAAGTGTGATGGAGACATCACAGGTAGGCCTCAGGCCTCTCCCAAGGCTGCATGTCAGTGATGAAGCCCTCACAGTAGGGGAAGGTGTGTTCCAGCGTGAGTGGCACAGCCTGTACCTCCTCCTTCACTTCCTCCCACGGGTGCCGCTGAGGATCAGTGAACAGGGTCATCTCCTCAAAGTGTTGCTGCTGCAAAGACAGTGGCTGTAGAAGGTCACAGGGCACACTGCCAACCGCCCCGCCCACCTCCATGTAGCCATACGGTTGCTCGAACCCGCTGCTGCACCACTTGGGCATGTTGGCCACATGCCGGCCCTGCGCGGAGACGTCCACCTCACAGCCCAGAGTGCTGAGTGCCGTATTGAGGTCCAGGTCTTCAAAGTATCCACTGCTCACACTGAACACGTCATCAAACACGGAGCTCCAGTCGAAATCCCCTTTAAGCACCTCAGTCTCTTTTGCTTCAGGTGCCAAGAAGTGCTGCTCCGAGCTCCGTGCTACCTTACCGGCCCTCTTAGGTGACAGCTGTTTGCGTTTGTTGGTCAACCCTGCCCCCCTCTGGGACCCTCCATTAGCCTGAAAGTGTCCGAAGCCAAGGTGGTGACTGTTGTGGTACCCCAGGCCCATCGAGCCATAAGAGGACTCAGGGCTGGGAGACAGCTTGTTTTGTCTCTGTGTACTGAAGTGAGCAGCGGGCATTCGCCTGCGTTTGAAAACGCCGTTAACGAACATGTCGGCGTACTGAGGATCAATCTGCCAGAAGCCACCTTTCCCTGGCTCATCCTTCTGTCGGGGCACCTTCATGAAACACTTGTTGAGCGACAGGTTGTGGCGGATTGAGTTCTGTAAAAACACAGCAAAAACAGAAGCAACACAAGTTTACCAGACGGTTAATTAATGCATTGTCAAGTGCCACTAGCAAACACTGTCATTTTGTAACAATTTCTCTCCCCTATTTATTTATTTTATATATGCATACATATTTAATATGTTTTAATATTATACCTATATAACTAACATACATTATACATAAGTATAATATTAAAACAAAAATTAAAAATCCACTTTTTATATATTGACATTGACATTGCTGAGACTCTTTCAGATTTTCTCAAATTTTAAGGCATTTGTGTAAACGTACATTTGTGGTTTTCTGTAAAGAAAACAAAAACAACTACGATATCAAAAAGCAGGGTACAGAGAGAGGAACACGCTTTGTTACGCGGTCCCTGATGATTGCATGCGGAAAGCACAATGCCGAATCTGCCTATGCTTGTGTGGAAATAATGGCCCTACTTATTATACAGATTCATCAGGCTCAGTGAGGTCTATCGCTGACATCCAGATTACCCCTGTCATTTACATATGCTTTCTGATTTCGTTCTTGCCACAACGCATGCATTCAGTTGCCATCATTTGGCATGCTGATGTTAAAAAAAGAAAGCACAAAAAATAAAAGTCAGCCCTGGTGAAAATTTCCCTTTCAGGCAGATTTCAAAAACTGCTGCATGTATATTTTGTGCTGAAAACTGAACCAGTCACGCAGACGTCATTCTAATGTGAGCTGCACCCATTAAGATTTGGTGACATTTCGTCTCATTTTGTGAATTTACAGTGATGCCAGTAAAATCAACGACTGGATCATTTATCCTTATTAGCAGCTTAGTTAGATTATGTATTAATAAAATCCTACTCTACAACCTGGATGCTATGTCATTACAGCTATTTCCAGCCTAGGGAGAGGATAACTGCCGCTTTGTCTTTTTTATCACTTGTTTTATTTGACACCACAGGAGATCCAGGTTAGGGCTTCCTGTAACAGAAGTGAGTTGTGTGGTGTTAAGGTGCCCTTAATATGCCACCCCTTAAACACAGGGTACAGCAGAGGCAAGAAATGTGCCAGTATTTAAATGTATAATTTAAACTTGCATTATTTCCTCTTTAAACTACTTGATACCTGTAAGAATACAAAAACACAAGTAAATTACCCAAACGCCGTCGTTTTAGCGGACTTTCTTGCGTTATTGTCATTGTTCACGGTAGAAGTCAACAGGTGTTTTGTGTTATCAAAGAACCGTTTACTGAATGTAAATTATAACATCCTAAAATTTTCCCGGTATATTACCTACTTTTATACTTCCCATTATTCTTAACAACAAACACAACAACAACCAAGTAATAATAATAATAATAATAATAATAATGTCATCACTATTTAAGAATCGTTAACATTCTCTGACATATTTCGTAAAGACATCAGCAGATATGAGCGCGGGGTATAACTTGGTATCTTTGGCCAAGTATAATTCGCACCCACTGGGGTTAGTATTCAGTATGTTTGCGTGCACCTGTCACACGCACCCTTCTGCTGCCAGGAACAGCTCATGCATTTTTAACCACCGTCGATTCGTGTGAGCATCTGTTACTAACCAAGGTAAAGTGTAAAACCAAATGGAAGAATAGGTTACACTACTCGTGTCGTTATGCACGTGCCCTCTACCACATTACGATCTCGGACAAAAGCAGCGTTTTCCTATATCCTACACATAATTTTTACACCCTCTTAACGTTGAAACTCGTTAATAATGGATTAAGCTGAATCATTTACCTGCCAGCTGGGCTCTGCGTGCCTGTAATAGCAAAAGTTTTCTGTGATCCAGTTATAGATGGCGGAGAGCGTGATCTTGGACTTCTTGTTTGCTTGCATAGCCATGCAGATAAGCGTGGCGTACGAATAAGGCGGTTTTACTTGATGGTTGGTCTTATAGTCTATTTCCTCTGGAGGATTGCTAATTGAGATCTGTTGACTGTGCGTATAGTTCATGGCTTGCTGATGTAGACAGCTGGACCCTCTGGTGATGGCGGAGACGCTGCTGGAGGTAACGGGGTTTCCAAGATTCTGAGGCATACCTGTTGCGGCTGTGTCACCCGCTGGTGGACTGGCGGGCGAGTTATTGCCCTGCGAGTGCAAGTGTTTGTGATGGTAAAGGTGTTGCGGAAGGCCACCTGAGCTAGGGGGTCTGTCTAGATTAGCGCTCAAAATGGAAAAGTCCTGAAGCCACTGGAGGCTGGTAAGGCTATCGTCAAGATGGACCGAGCCGTTGACATTGTCCATATCCTCTGGATGCAGCATCATCCATTTCTCCTTAAACTTGGTCGCGATCTCTGGGCTAGTAAGCACAGGCATTGCGAGGGCTCCCCAGCAAATTACTGGGAATCTCCAAGTCACAAATGTCACTGAGGCAACCTGATCAAAAACACAATTTTATGAATAACAAAAAAACAGCCAAATATATTTCCGTCTTCTATTGTGTTATAATTATATTGTATAAAAATTGAAAAACGTTTGTAATACGATCTTGTTGTTTACGGTCAGTTCATGTTAACCTCTAAACAAAGTCGTCTAACTTACAACACCTAACCTTTTTCTCAGTTATTTTGCCAATTCATGTAATACGTCTCAGAGCACAACAATAAAGTTCCCGTACCATAAAAATAACAAATATACTGTTATGTATATTAAGTTACTACAACCCTTTTCAGAGGTTAAAATGATGCTCAGACCTGTTGCTGTACTAAGGTCCTTGGATGTTACCTTGTTCTCAGAAATGTATTTGCGCTGCAGCTCTCCAACGTGCAACAAGTGCGTGGAGAAGGTCTTAAGCAAACTGTTCCAGCTAGGTTTATTTTCTTGTATATTTTTCCTTCAGTTTCCGAACAGAAAAACTCAAACGAAGACTCGTAAATCATGTATTTCTAAAATAATTTATTTGCAGAGGACATTCTTGTTTACTGCCTGCGGGACAACGCATCCGTACAGTTTCTTAACGTCGTCTCGAGCGCTAAGGGTTTTAATGGTCCTTAAAGCACATCGCGGGCCGTTGATTGGCTAAACGGTATCCTAGTTTCGGCTTTCAGCCTCTCTGCACTGGCTCGAAAGGAGCGTGCATCGCAACCTCTAGGGAGTGTCGACAACGAAGAGCGCGAAATGAAAAACGAAAATCAGAGTTTGTGCTGTCCCTTTAAATACACCTGTTTCAACAACTACACCCGATAACACTGCCGAGCCCCTATTTTGTCCATACGGTGCATTTGATCCAGATGTCCCAATTAAACTACACTTGCCCACATCTATCCACGGATTCTTGTAACATCTTAAGAAGAGTATAAATTCATAGATATATGTCACACTATGCCAAAAAATGTTACTCTGACACTAAATTGTTGGGCTAGATTATTAACTGGGCTACTTCGAGTATTTATAGATGACCCAGTTAAAGAACATCCTTTGAAATTTCTTTTAACCAAAATACAAAAAACATAATAATTCAGACTATATGAAATTATAAATAAAACACAAAGAGTTATGCGTCTTACCTAACATTTATTCACCCAAACTCTGAAAAGCAATTTTTAATGAATTAACATTTTTTTATGAGTCAGCTGAGTGGCTACATAAAATTTTACTTTACATTCTTTGAACAGGAAATCTTAACTGAAAATTCCAAGACATTGTTATGCAATTCTGAACTACATACTTTCAAATAAAATATTGATTCTGACATTGACCTTTATCTTAATATTGGCGCTTAAAGCCAGTCATTTCCACTCAGCGCGTTTAAGTTTTACAAGTTCAGACTGTAAAATGACGCCGTTTTAACACCAAGTGAAACAAGCATGTTATTCTTAAGGATGTCGTTGGTTAACATATAAACCTTTCCTACAACGAAAATGTTCTAATTGCACTGTTTATTTTGGAGCAGCACATCAAAGTTTCGTGAATGGCACTTGAAGCGACCAGTGTATTCACAGCTGTAGCCAGCGAGTGACCGCGCATTGGCGCTGAAGACTCGCGCTTCAGTATCCTAACTTAAGGTGCGCTTTGTATACCACATTCCACAGCTATTGTTAGGAGTACCGGTGAAACTGCGCTGAGCCGGTAATAACAAACTGTCACTGGTGATCCTAACGGACACTGACATGCAACACGTTTATGCTGCCCGTTAAAGCTTAACAATAAAAATTTGAAGTTTGCTTCCAACCTAATGCGAAGACTAATTCCTTTGTGTGCAGTAGTTTAATTGCATGCTCGCAGCAAATAAGGCACTATTAATTTAACACTGAATTCCAACTGGACCAAAATAAACACTCCCGGTGTAGCTGGAACCTTACACTTGGGTATTCACAGGAAACCTACTGAATTTCACTTAAACCCACCTTTTACTATCAATATAAACTCTTAAAACATCTGAACTTTAAAAATCACACTATTACTTTTCTCCATTAAACTGTATTAATTATTAAGTCAGTATAAGACTGTAACCCGTGAAACAGTACATCTTCCAAAGAAATCTTGCCAAATGTGGCTAAAACCTGTCTCACACTTTAGACTGAACATCACCATGAAACAAAAATTCTCTATTCTGCTGTAAAATCTGGAAAATTGCAATGTGAGAATTATAACCCTTCATATTCAGTTGACTTTATACATTAATTCAGTTCCCCACTTTCCTGTAATGGCATTTTTTCCCATTTCACCCAGTGTGATTTTGAAGCAAAGTCTTTCTTCTTTGCCCATCTTGGCCAAACACTATTGCATGTCACTGTTGATGTATGTCCATCCATCCATCCATCCATTATCTTAACCGCTTATTCCTGGTGAGGGTCGCGGGGAAGCCTGGAGCCCATC
>JABJVR010000077.1:11883942-11906846 GCA_025773905.1 Chitala chitala
TGACCCTACCATCTGAATGTCGCAGCAGGAATCGAGACTCATCAGACCAGGCAATGTTTTTCCAATCTTCTATTGTCTTTATTTGCCTGTGCAAATTGTAGCCTCCGTTTCCTGTTCTTAGCTGACACGAGCGTCACCTGGTGTGGTCTTCTGCTGCTGTAGCCCATCTGCTTCAGGGTTTGATGTGTTGTGTGTTCAGAGGTAGTATTCTGCATATGTTTGGTTGTAACGAGTGGTTATTTGAGTTACAGTTGCCTTTCTATCATCTCTAACCAGTCTGCCCATTCTCCTCTGACCTCTGACACTAACAAGGCATTTTCATCCACATAACTGCTGCTATTTTCTCTTTTTCGGACCATTCTCTGTAAACCCTAGAGATGGTTGTGCGTGAAAATCCCAGTAGAGCAGTTTTTGAAATACTCAGACCAGCCCGTCTAACACCAACAACCATTCCACATTCAAAGTCACTTAAATCCCCTGTCTTCCCCATTCTGATGCTCGGTTTGAACTTCAGCAAGTCGTCTTCACCACATCTAGATCCCTAAATGCATTGAGTTGCTGCCATGTGATTGGCTGATTAGCAATTTGTGTTACCAAGCAATTGAACAGTGGTACCTAACAAAGTGGCTGGTGAGTGTATATATATATTTTTCAAGAATTGCTCAGACACAAAACCTCATTATTCCATTTTACAAATTGTGGCTTATGACTAAAAAATGTAGTCTGGTGCTAATTGAGGCTTTAATGTATATATAAGCCAAATTTGAAAGTCGCAGCTGCATTCTGTTTTTATTACTCCTTATTAAATTTATACACACCAAAAATATCTGAAAATTAAGAAAGATTCCCAAGCTAGATAACAACTGCCAAATATCTGAATAAACGGCCATATAAGTGAACATATTAATCAACTAGACTATGTAAATTAAATATGAAACTTTAAAGCAAAATCATTCTGTAACACAGGCTTACGCTTACACACACACACACACACACACACACAATGGCAGCTAAATTAACAAAAAAATTAAAAATCCACAATAAAAACACTGAATATATTCATAATTCAAAAAAGTACAGAGGTTACAGAACTCCAACATTAGCTGACAGGCACAAACTTGGCTGAAAGGTTACATCATTCGTTTTCCACAAAAAAAGCCTGCTCTTGTACAGACACTTTACCCTTAACGTAGCAGGTCTTTATTTTCAAGCATTACAAGCATTAGGGTTTACTGTAGAGACACTCATCTATATTTCTGCATTCCGCTCCCCCAGTGTGAGTTATGAACCAAAGCAAACCCACGCTGTGTGCAGCAGTTTATTAATAAAAGACTTTTCTCATCACAGTACGGGCATTTGATATGGACGACTCAAGACACACACACACACACAAAAAAATCTATTAGCAACAGCATCAGTGCACATCTGCACATGGCAGGAGACGCAGATATGGCGACGGACATGGTCATACTCACAATCTGCTTCTGTTTCAGTGGTTTCACAGAGAAGCTGCCGTCAACGTGCTGTCAATCAAGAACAAAGACACTTATGATCTCCTGCTATTTATAGCTGTAAACAGACTTAGCGCAAAAGTAGAACAAGCCTTGCAGGACTGCAGGGAATGTAAAGTTCTGGCTTTTCACATGCTGACACAGCGATCCACATCTTCCATAATTTACCAGTAATAATGGCCAAAACAGATAGGGAATTTTTTTTTAATCTTTCAAGACTATTTACATTTGTTTTCATTTTTAAACAGGCACAAGAGTCCACTTTCACTGAACTGCAGGTTTCTGAAAAAGTACATATCTAGAAGCAATGGGGCACATGGTATTATATCAGCCGCACTCACGAGGGTTTTCAAAGGGCAACTTACTCTTTCAAAGGCAGCCAATAGCACATGAGCATGCCCTGAGACCTCTACAAAAATAGGAGAGCATTATTAACAGAACTCTAACCACATCATGAATCATGTCTCGTGTGTGTGTGTGTGTGTGTGTGTGTGTGTCCGTCCGGGGCTCATGCTGGCCCAAATTTACATACCGTCCCCTTCATCCACTACGGCTTGGATCACCAACGGGAAGAGTCCTCTGTCTAGATCAAAGCTCAACTGGGGCAAAAGGACAAAAAAAGAGAACACTGAACACCTCATGGAAAGCGGTATGTTTGGTCATAAGCAGGCTTGTGAGCAAGTCCCACCATACTTCACCTGCATTTTCTGCATGTAAAAAACCGAGTTTTGTACTGCTGTTTGTGGCTCCAAGAGGACAATGAAACCATGCATTACGCTCAACGGTGTATGAATGCTCAGAACATCTGATACAGACAAATAACACAATATTCCATCTGTGATAGGTTACATTATGTGGCAATAAAAAAACCGCAAAGCAGAAATGACAGTTCAGGATACAAGGATATCTATCATGCAATGGGCAAATTCAAATAATCTGCAACCCTTTGCTCTCATGGGTGCTGGTTATGAGGGATTTGACTGTATTTATACATTTTTTTTTTTTTTAACTGCTGATTAATTTGCACAGTGACACCAGCAAACACAAGAAATATATCCCCATAACCATCGTAGGCTATAAAATTACGTAATCTCGCTTCATTTATTTAAAATAAATTACTTAATGCCGCAGTGTCCTTTGCAGCACAAGTTACGGGACCTCTGTGTGTTATACCTAATCCTATCAGGGCATCATATTTCCCTTACTTAGAAGGGAAAGGTGATTCAAGGTAGAGAATGATGCTGTTGTTTCAAATGTTATGCCACACTGAAGCACTGAAACACCGGGCATAGCCTGACTCGGTAATTCAGACACACATATTCTAACAAAATTAATCTGTGCTGTTCTAAACAGCACTTCCCTCTAGAACACATAACAATGTTAAATGCAACATGGAATTTTATGTATTAAAGAAGTGGCACACAATAAGATTAAAGCAAAAACAAACCACATGGGAAAAAAAATTAAGTCCAGTTTTGTTAGCTACCTTACAATTGTTAATCTCTCTGGTGAACCAAATACCGCTTGCACCTTTGAGAAACACTCACCTCCTCCTCTTTCCACTCAGAGAAATCGATTTTGAAGGACGTCAGCGAGAACTGCTGACTTACTCCTCGCTTATAGTGCACCGTTTCTGACACCAGTGCGGGATTCTTGGGGTTGTAACTGAAAACAGTAATAAATTTAAACCACTTACACATCATCACATTAACTGGCACAAAGTGACGGCAGTGAAACAACAACGAGATAAGGACCTCCGTCACAGCGAATGCCGTCCAAGTGCTAAACGGCTGGTTTACAAACGCATTTACATATGTGAATATATAACTAGAAAAAAACTAATTATGGTATACAACACAAGTACTCTACTGCTAGAGCGTTATACTGCACTGATACCAATGGCATGTTCCCACTCTGGTGTTCAGTACGGAATGCATCTTAGGGCCCCAGCGAGCCCTTTGCACTTTACGTGTATGATTTATGCAGAAGCGGGGAGCTGAGCCCCGCCCGTGTGGTGCCTCACATGGCCATCCCGTTGGCAAACTCCTCACAGGCCTGGCAGTACAAGGTGATGGCCACCCGGGCGTCAGCGTCGAACATGAACTCCACGCCATACACAACCCGGGGCTTTCCCCCGTCCTCCACAGGGCTGTCCAAATCATCCTTGTACCTGTCAGTCAGCAGCAATGGCCACAATGAGCAGATCACAAGATCCAATATACTGTACTGCCAGGTAGAAATAATCATGTTAGAGGGTTATTGAACATATAAAAATGACTGCACTGCTCTCACTCCTTGAAAAACAGTCCGTGACGTATTGAACATCCAGGACAGAGAATAGTAGGATGGAAGCATAAAACGCATTGGATCACTTACCTGACAAGTCTCAGAGAGTCTTTCCTGATGTTCACCAAGCTCCTCAGGGTCTTCACCACCTCATGTGGAGCAGGTGTCACATAAGGAAACTACATTTGAAGATAAAAAAAAAAAAAAAAAGTTATAAACTGTTCATCTCATTCAGAAACACTTTTTACCTTTTACACCACTGATATAGAAAAGCCACAAACAGCTGTCAAATAATAATCTTATTTTGCGACAGCCTTCCCATAAAACATTTTTATAAAGACTTGTAGTTTTGGTATGTTGTTAATAATATCATTGGAGTTACACAAAATTTAGATTAAACTCGTTACACTACTGTTAAAAAGTGGACCAATAATTTCACATACTATGCACATAAAAACATGAAAATGCCAAAGACCATAAACCAATAAAGCCCAGGTTTGTGCCACATCAGGCATACAGCAGCAGTGTAATCAATGGGAAACACATCAGGAATAACAAAAAGTATTGGAAAAAATTACTGTGCCGCCCTTTATGGCTTTACAGGTTTTAAGAACATAAGAAAGGCACATAACACTGGCACTGTCTGCTATTTCTACACCCAGCCAGTGTGCTAAACTAGGAAAATACAAGTTTACAAGTTTAAAAGTACACTCATATATCACAATTAGAGCGTATCCAGAGCTCAGTTTCACTGTCATTGTTGACCTTTCAACTTTTTGCAACTTCACGACTCCGGTTGTAAATGGTACGAGTGAGAAAACAACCCCTCAAAGTGAGATAAAAACAGTTAATTTACCCTTTGTTTCTCAAAGAACTGCACTACCAATTACACTGAACCACAAAACAACGGGTCTGCTAGTGTGTGGACTCCCTGTCCTCAACTAAATCACATCGCATTTTCACCACTGCATCATAATCTTATGTATATGTATGCAAAAATTAAATTGTGCATTAGGCAGACTGATTAAAAATCTAGTTTTATGTGACTGTACCCTAATTTATTTATAAGGAAACAGAATGGAAAAAATATATATTTTTATTCCAAAAACTCACTTTAAGATAAAAACCAGTACTTTTCAAAAGTACTTTAGGCACTTGCGATTGGTCACAGAAAGCAACAGTAATCCCCCGCCATGCTGGGGTTACCGTGGCGCTCACATCTCGTTTCTGTGATGGAAATATCTTGCTGGAATCTCTCTCCAGGCTCATCACTCAAATTTGGCAGGAAAAAAACATCCAGATGAGAATGTGAGAAATGTGTTTCCAGTGACATCCGGCAGCCGAGTTACTCCTATGCTGCCAGCATGCTGTTTATGCGTTCGGCTCAGTCATCAGCACGCTGTTGGAAATCCTGCACTGTTAGCTGTCTAGCACAAACGCATCTCAAGCATTCAGGTTCAGGTTTTGCTCTGAATGTGCCATCAGACATTAATTCACAAATTCCTGCTTTCAGTTTGGCATTTGTTCTTTTTTCCAACCTTGTCCTTCAGTTACTGCAATGCCACTTACAATCCATTGCTTCTACAAAATTTTTCACGAGGCCCCAATTTAACATGAAATGGTGGAAGGTATAGTTTCAGTGGATCAGTGCAATTATACCTATGCGTGTAGCCTACAACTAAAGATATGGGTGTGCTAGGCAAATACAGAGGTCAGGTTTGTAATCAGCACATTCAGTTTATTATACAGCACATTTCACTCACGCCAGCAAAATCCATTATGCAGTGTTATCCAAGTACTTGTCAAAACACATTTAATTCATCAGCATAACATCCCTTTGGACATCCACATTTTAAAGATCTTCCATATCCTGATATTTCATTTCACTATAGCACCCAATTACACTGTGGGCAAATTTACCCATTTATCATTTATGAATTTGCCAGTTTAAAATACTGCTGCATGCAGAATGCATTTTAGCAGCCTTTACCTACCTGCACAGGTCTGTTTCCAAGGAAGTTGAGATCCATGTTTTCTCCAAACAAGTATCCCTCAGGGTGAGGAGTGTCAAACTTTTCGCCACCCATGAAGAAGTGACTAGCAAAGTAGTTGCCTAAAAGAAAATTAAATAGTAAAGAGGACCCGATGAAAGATTTTTTTGTACGACCTGAGACATCAGACAAGCTATTGCTCACCAAACTGAAAAAGAAGTTCGCCTGTCACAATTGCGTTTTTGTGGCTCAGTGCCCGGCACACAGTTCATAGAAGCGCCCTCCATGGACATTTAATACAACAATAAATTTTAATTAATATAATTTAACTATAAAAGTCCGTCCCTGTTTTATTTATTTTTACAAATTTACAGTTAATGTAAAGAAAGCTGTCTACAATTTCCAAAGACTATAACTAATGACAGTGTTGTATAAGGTACGTGAAAGCCACACTTAACTAAAGGTTCAGATATTTTACTATAAAATTACTTAAGTCATCTACTGTTATATAACTTAAAGTATGAAAGCATTTGTTATTAACTGTACTTAAGTATCAAAGGTAGTTTCTGAATAAATATGCTAAAATATTGAAAGTAAAAAGTATCTAATATAAAAAGCAGAGTTTGAAGAATTTCACATTTTTATTTTGCATTGCCTTCTTTTCCAAGTTACTAATTATTGCATCACCTAATATTAAAATAAAAAAAGTGTGTGTTTCTTGAGGTTCAAGACTGCGGTTTTCAATGCCAGAATTTCAGAGGCACTGCATTCGATATGACGAACCCTTCACACCAAGAAAGGAGAACATCTCTTGGCGATATGGCCACGGGTGGTCTGACTCGTTTAAAGCAGGAGGTGCTGTCGGTGAAGTTATGCTAGCGGACGCAGCAGGTGTTGGGGCAGCATCACTGCTGCTAGAGGAGGATGCAGCTGCTTCCATGATAGCTTCTTTCTGCTGCTCTTTTGACCTGCCCTAGCTTGCTATGATAAGCTCACAGCTGAAAACTGAAATTTTGGGAAAATGTTCCTTTTTTTGTAGTAAGTAACAAAACTGCCAAGTCGGACATTTACTGGAATAAAAGTACGCATTTAAGAAAAGTAGTGGAGTAAAAGTAAACAGAAATTTAAAAACTCAAGTACAGGTACTTCCCAAAAATACTTAGGTATTGTAAATTAAGTACTATTATTTCATTATATTACACTACTGACTAATAAGAAACAGAAAACACAGTGTTCATTTGTCCTTTATTCATCCATCATTAACCTTCAACACCTGTATAATTACAAGCAGAATTCATCCTTGCCAAGTCCAGACAGGCACAAAATGTTTTCACCCACTGAGGTTTGGCACCACTGCACAAAATTATTTTAAAAAGGGGGGGGGGAGTCACATTCACAGGGAGCTGTAGGGCTTGCGCACAACAAATGCCTTCGGCATTGGGACAGTCACTGCGTACCAAGGTCACATCCACCCTGCAGCACAGCTCATTGCATTAACTTCTCATAGTCATCACGCCAATTTAAACACACAAACTGTATATGCTATTAATTTTACAAATGCATGTGTTCTGTGCAATACCTGTACTCAGCGTTGTATAAAGTACCTGAAAGCCACACTTAAGTAAAAGTTCAGATATTTTACTATATAATTTGTAAAATATTAAAAGCCGAAGTAAGTAAAAGCCAAAGTCACCCATTGTAATATTACTTAAGTCAAAGTATGAAAGTATCTGTTATTAACTGTACCCAAGTATCAAAAGTAGTTATGGAATAAGTGTACTTAAGTATTGAAAGTAAAAGTACAAGTATCTCATTGTAAAAGCCCCTTCAATAATCTATCCATGATTAGCACCTTAACACCTCGATTTTAAGGCACTTAGAAATACTACCATTCATCATTACAATGGGCAGTAATGTTTACTTTGCCCAGTGCTGGGTAGCAGACATCTTCCCACTTTCCAATTAATGTTCATCAACTATCTAAAGAAAATTTGAACTGAAACGTACTGAATGTTACAGTTTTACCAGTGGGTCGCATTAGCTGCTCACCATTACAGCCAAATTTCTCAGCTTTATTTACAACTAGCTGACGTTAACGTTAACAAAATCAACAATGCAGCAAGGCTAATACGTAGCCTACTTAATGTTACATTCATAATCACATTACTGACATAATGTTATGTTAATGTACAAAAAAAAAAAAAACGTTAAAATGGGGACATCTTCGATCATTTTATTACTGTTTTTGGCCATTTTGTTACTATTTTTTGGTAATTTAATGTTTGTTTTTGGTCATTTTGTTAATATTTAAATGTTTGTTTGGTTGGGCTACGTAATGTTAGATTCCCAACCACAGTACTGACAATGTTAAAAAGAAAGTTAAAGTGTTAAGTTCTTAACACCTTAATCACATAATTCTATAATGTGTTTTATCTTTGTTTTAAATTGTCAATGTGTTTTCAGTGCTTTTTGGCAAAGCACAGGAGGCACTTCATTCGATATGACGAACCCTTCACACCAAGAAAAGAGAAGATCTATTCGCGATTTGGCCACAGGTGGTCTGACTCATTTAAAGCAGGAGGTGCTGTCGATGAAGTGATGCTAGCAGACGTAGCAGGTGTTGGGGCAGCATCACTGCTGCTAGAGGAGGATGCAGCTGCTTCCATGATAGCTTCTTTCTGCTGCTCTTTTGACCTGCCCTAGCTTGTTATGATAAACTCACAGGCTGAAAAACTAAACTCTTCTCTGTGTTTTATTATTTATTTATTGAAGTAACAAAAATGCCAAGTGGGAAATGTATGCATTTTATTTATAAGAAAAGAAGCTGAGTAAAAAAAATCTACAGAAAATGAAAAACTCAAGTACATATACTCTCAAAAATTCTTAAGTACTGTAACAAAGTACAGTACTATTATTTTGTTACATTACACCATTGCCTGTAGCGTCTCAAGAAATACCGACCAAATGGAAGTATAGTCCTCATAAATAGATACTGTACATGAACGATTAGGTATGAAGGCTTAAAAGCACACAAATAATGGGACACGAGCGAAAACGAACGATTTAAAACGCTAGTTGTCATTCAAACTTACAATGTGAAGAAAATCAACATCCATAGACTTTTGCAACTCAAATACACGGTGCTGGGATGTTTAAAATGTATTTTACAAGCCTTCAGAATATACACAGTAAGGCACCAACGATTATAATATACACAGCCTTCAAAAAGGCAAAGTAGACGAGTCAAGGAAAACTGCCTTTATAAACTGTATACCACGTTGGGAGAAAATATTTAATTCTACTTTTTACCTCTGAAACGGACTCTGAATTTTGCGAATTATTTCCCCAGCACGAACATAATCATGCTGTCGTTTTGAATGACTGTGTAGCCAATGTGCATTACTAATCCGTACAGAACTACATTTTAATGTGTTGTGCTGTTTATTTTAGTACTTAACTGTTTATTTATTACTTTATTTCAGAAAGATAACCTTTCGGTGTTCATATGGTCTATCCAATGGAAGTTTTGACAAATTTACATAATTCACACTGAGTGCTAATCCAAATAAAACGAAGAGCTAAAGCCTTCTCCTCGCTATTGTAATGGCAATTTAACACAGTAAAAACAAGACGGGTGTACAATTCGTTACAATCTGGCTAAATTTTTTATATTTGAAACCAAGATAACTTTTGAACTGGTCTCGGTTGATATTACATCTGCAATTAAGCGGAGCAATTACTGGGAAGCGGTCATGATCAGAAGCCCAAAGACCTCGACAATCATAACCCAGTACTATTCAAACAAATCAAAACGATACTAATTAACCTCAAATTGTTAGTTTAATTAACCTGAAATGGTCAGCTCACTTACCAGACTTTGGAGGATATCGATACGCTGAATTGGCTTGAATGTCAATATCCTCAACCCCAGCAATTCTTCGACTAAGAATGGATCCCATTTTTTTTTCCAAAAACAATATTAAGCTGTGCTACTAAACAAAACAAGCTGAATCCACAGTCCCTGCCCTTATCTGCCGTTTAAAACATCCTGATATACCGCTGACGTCGCAGTCAAAACTGCGCATCCGACCCGATCCAGCGCTGATGTTTTTGTGTATATAAAATCGAATAGATTTGAGCGGCTGGTCTACCTAGCAAGACATTTTCTTTCCACTCGAATCTTTTAAACAACTTGAGGAAACTTATCTGTACAACATCCCATAGCTATCTCCTTTTGTTAGCATGCATATTAAGAAACGAAAACATCTACGAAAACAAACAAGACAAAACCTTTTTTTTTTTCAGTCCCAGCAGTAAACAGATCTCACGCGATAAGCGCGATTTACAGCAAAGCATGTGGTGGACTAAGGGAACATGGAAAGTGTAGTTTAAGTCCATGCATGCTTACATTATAAATGTTAAAAAAGACAATATAACCTAGGTATTCCATGTTAATAGAGCCCAACTAAAATGAACTTACCACTAACTATGTCCTGTTAATTCACATACAATTAAAAATATATTTTGCTATTAATGGCTGGTTTCAAGCAGCACTGCTCCAGTGAGCAGCATGTTTCCATCACACATTCATGGTTGTGGGTTACAATCTGGATCTGGGCTCTGTCCATGTGGAGTTTGCATGTTCTCCCTGTGTTTGTGTGGGTGTCCTCTAAATTCTCCAGTTTCCTCCCACAGTTCAAAGATGGTGGACTAGTAAATCTACATTGTTGTATGAGGGGTTAGCACCCTGCCTTGGGTCCTAGGCCATATGGGATAGGTCACCTATGATCAGTGGTTGAGGTCAAATATGATAATGATAATTTAATGATAATTTTGTCATTTAGCAGAAAATATAACAATATACTGTTTCAAAAACCTCATTGTCTTTTCAAAAAAGAACATTTTTTGGAAAATTAATGTAAGTTATTACTTTTGATGTATTTATAACAGGAAGGGAGTCAGTAAGTGCAGTGAAATTTTGAAATCTTTAAAGTCAGTGACAAGGTCTAACTTCTTTGGAGTAATGACAAGAAGCTGTTCCATTTTACAGTGATAGGTTGGCCCTTTCTCCTGGGTGTCCCCTGCCTTGCACCTAGACTGTCTCTGAAATACTCCCCTAATATAATCTCTAAATATTTACTAAACATTATCATATATTAATGATTATTAGGACTGACTCAAAGACTCCAGAATTTGGTTTTGTAATTGACTGATTGATCGACTGCGTTTGTGAATTGTTAACATTTCCATCTCCAGCAAAATGTACAATCACAGATACAATCTAAGGATATGTAAGGATACTACAATACCATTTATACTTAAATCAGTGTCCCAGTTGAATTTTTCCCAATAGCAACTGTTTATACATACATGCATGCATATACATACTGATCAGCCATACCATTACTACTGTTGATGTATTTATACATAAATTTTAGCATTCAAGATTTACACCAATCAGCCATAACATTATCTAATATTGAGTAGGTCCCCCTTTTGCTGTCAAAACAACCTTGACCCATTAAGGCGTGGACTCCACTAGACCTCTGAAGATATGCTGTGGTATTTGGCACCGGTTCTTCAGTAGCAGATCCTTTAAATCCTGTAAATTGCGAGGTGGGGCCTCCATGGATTGGACTTGATTTTCCAGCACATCCCACAGATGCTCAACTGGATTGAGATCTGGAGAATTTTGAGGCTAAATCAACATCTTGAACTTGTTCCTCAAACCATTGTTGAACCATTTTTGCCATGTAACAGGGCACATTAGCACAAAAGAGGCCACTGCGACATGGCAAAAATGGTTCCAAAAAACCTCCCCTTTCTTACACTAATGAGTCATGAATGGGTGTGGCCAGCAGCCCTGATAGGTATATAGTGATAAAATCTTCCCAACTTCCATCAGACTGAAGACACCTTTTGGTAAAAGGTGAAACATTTCTGCAAAACGAGAAAGAAGTCCAGTTGATATGACTTTACTTCCAGATAACCTTACCTGGACAACTAAGAATCTTCATAGACTTCAGGGACAAAATGTTCACTTGCTGCCTAATATATCCCACTTACTTTCAGGTGTTATTGTAATGAGATAACCAATGTAATTTACATCACCTGTCAGTGATCATAATGTTATGGCTGGGGTGTGTGTGTTTTGGAAAGCTTAACATCAGATTCTAACTGCATATATAGTAGCACTGTCACGGCGATCATAGCAGATAACATATTAATTTCCTCTATTTTATGTATTTTTTTCATAACCTTCGTAATTTAACTACAATTCTAACAGTAATCAAATTTGTTTTATGTGTTCTAGTGTCATGGTTTCGCAAAGTGGTGCCATTTATACGTAGTATCTTGAAAACATACGTACATATTGGATATACTGTAGCCTATGACTGGTGTTCACCTTGTACTTCGCAGAGAACAATACAAACACTGAAGACTCATTTTAAAGACAGTTGACTGACACCCAAACCCACACATTTAACTCGCGACTACACTCGATTTTATTGGTCTTCGAAAATTTGTTTACCTTATTTGGTAAGCTAGTGACACAGAGCGCATGGGAATTGGACAGGAATGGCCGTCATTCACAAATTTTTTTTGCCATGTTGAATTTTACAAACAAAACGTGTTCTGTTGGGATTTGTAGTTCAAAACCAAGTAAAAACAAATTATGAGGCAACTGACGGAGCGTTCGCATATGTTTTTCTACGTTTCAGATTATAGTGGTAGTTAATTAATCTTTATCAATATTAGTACCATTTCAAGTAGTATTATATCAGCTATGTTGAGTTTCGTCGCAAACCCACATCGAATTGTGCTGTTACTATAACCCAGAGTAAAAGAAGAGTTTTATGCATACAAATCCCAAGTGCCCTTGCGCATCTTTTATTGGTTCTCCTCAGCTGTCAATCATTAAGCGCTCAGTACATTGGCAGTGCTCATACAGTAAATATTTGTGTTTGGGCAGCCGGCTGTAATGGTGGATGATTGAGAGAGAACTAGAGGGGAAAAAAACCTACACAGACTAAAACCCCATATTCAACACTAAAACACAAGATAAGAAAATAAGCTTCTCCAGACATGGATGAACTGAAGCACCAAGTAATGATAAACCAGTTTGTCTTGACAGCGGGATGTGCGGCAGATCAGGCGAAGCAGCTTTTACAAGCGGCACATTGGCAATTCGAGGTAAGCACCCACAGCTAGCTGAAAAGCTGCTGTTTTGTGTGACAGTGTATTAATGACTTAAATGGACTGCCATATTGATTGCTGATTTGTGCGATGTTTAAAGTAGAACACATACACATAGTAGTGAAATCTGAAATAACATTTGAATGCATTATTTCCACCCTAATGCAGAGTACAAAGCTTTCCGGTACACACGTTTACATTTTAATGTAAACAATGTAATGTGTTTTTCTCACACATGCGGTGGTTCGTGCAGATATATAAAAGTCATAGTGGCCACACAGAGTAGTTTGGACAGTTACAGAGAAACACCAAAATAAAGAATGCGAGTGCCACGCTGAAGGTAGACATGAATTGAACGCTGAGTATGGAGGCTCCTTTCTGGAATAAAACTTATTCATGGCACAGCAGTTACACCTTCTTCGTAATATTTTTACATTAATTTAGTTTCCTCTTCTGGTTGTAGACTGCACTTAGTGCCTTCTTTCAAGAAACGAGTATCCCCTACAGCCATCACCATCAAATGGTGAGTATAACTTTGCATTTCTGTTACAGGAGCTATTATTGTTAAGTCAGCTGCTGCTGCTATCCCAGCACTACTACTCGTACTCCTACTATTACTACTCCTCCTACTCCTACTACTGCCATCACCATTGTGTCACAGTCCGCCATGTTGAGCAGACGCGAGTCTAACACAAACAAACACACAGCCACGTTAAAACCTGCTCTGCACTCACTGTAATCGCGGATCCTATTCTGCCACGTTTAATATCAGTCAGCAACATGTAATAACTGGTCGTAAAAAAACGTTGAACTCATGAAATGACCGCACGGGATTTCCTTTTTACATTTTACGCATATATTTTTATTGCGGCATCGAAAGCGTGTCTGGCGAATGTGGGGGCGGGTGTTTCCAGGAACATGGCCAACATTGTGCTGCAGTTTCCGTTCCGTCTTTTCGCGTTTTCGCTCGCAGGCTTTCGGGCTGGTGATTCGCAGCACATGCGTGTAATTTCTAATGTGAGACATCGTCTCTAGTGTCTGTTGGTGATGCGAAAGGACAGTCCGTTACAAGAATCATAAATGAGAAATATTTTCTCTCTCCTCGTGTGTGTGTGTGTGTGTGTGTGTGTGTGTGTGTGTGTGTGTGTGTGTGTGATGGGGAATATATGTTTAGGTTTCTTAAAAATGCACCTTTTTTGGTCACATCTTTGGTTCATCTACTTGGGCACATTTTCGAAATGTTTTGAGAGCGAGTAAAATGTAATCTTTCTGATTTCTGATAAGCAACCCAACTATATTATTGAATTGCAACAATATTGTTGTATCGTTTTTTGTTTGTTTTTTTTTTGGGGGGGGGGGGGCAGATATGTTGGTACGTTGCCCTATCAACATTAAGTGCATAGAAACCGATCAAATAAACGTTGTCGGTCAAGTGTACTGGCATATAAGTTTTCAGATGAAAAGTACATTAAAGCACATTTTACCCTATTTGCAGATTCTGAAATACTGTGGTTTTGTTGTTGCTTAATTGTGTATTAAAATTATTTACTTGCAATTACGGCGTTAAGTAGGAGGCAAAATTGGATGTACGTTTTCTATATATTGTAGGCTTTACAAAAGGCCATTTTCACAAACAAATTCCATTTTAATTAATTAAGTCTAAATGTTAAGATTTATACGTATGTCTTTTTAAAAATCAGAGCTAAATTAACTATTGAACACTTAAAAATATGTGGAACGTTTATTTCAATGTTCATTAAGTTGTAAAAATTCATCGTAGGTAATTGCTGTAGAGAAGGCCGACTTTATTATCGGTGTTGTCTGCGGCTGTTGTTTCCCCAGTAGTTGTAATGATGGGTCTTCAGTGAATACACCGCAAAAAAAAAATCTTGCATGTAATACGATTACTTGCAAATTATGGTTTTGAACAAACATGCGCAGCGATTGTTTAAACGCGGTGATTTTTATACAGTAAACGTCAATTGTAAGTAATGACGTTTCAGATAAAATATGCATTGAAAGAAAAACGTTTCCAAACTCACACCAGACAGTCAATATTAATACATATAATTCTTTACTGAGCCAATGTCGATCCGAATTTGCTATAATGTAATCATTCTTCCACACTGGATTGGTGGTTGATAGGATGATTCTGTTACACCGTGTAAATTGAACGAGAAACACCTTTAATGCTTTTTTTATATGGGTAACAGAGGGAACAGAAGGATGGTAAAGCATTGGAGTGAGGTGTCCACGGCCCACTGAAGCGGAAAACCCCAATTATGCCCATTAATTTGTGTCTGTGAATATTCCGCTACTTTTCTACATTGTTGTCTGATGATCACCTCTTAGTATACATAGCACTGGGTTCCCCTAGTTTTGGCTGTTTGGAACCCATGAGATGAACTGTAAATTCTAAAATTCTTTGCCTGATTTTACAATATTGTTAGGACCTCAAAGTTTAAAACTTAATAGCAGCTTATATGAAAACCTGCATTTGCACTTATGTTAACAGCAAAATTATAAATGTCTGTCACAGAGTTAAGTTGCCTTTAATCGATTAAATTCCCTCGATTAACTGCATGTCGATTTGTTTTGTGTTTGGTGTTTAGCAACGTAGGTACAATGGTACATTGATAGAAGATGATTATATCTGTTTCAAAATGAAGTCAGAAGTGCTCCAGATAAAATAAATGTAACAGTTTTTAACTTTCATTATTCTATTCCTTTTGACTTGCTCTTAATGGAAGTTATACTGCCATCAGTTTATTTTGCATTCTGTAAAGAATGTCTGTGTGGCCACTTTGATATTGCGTTTGTATTCTGACTGTACTAAAACTACTGGTAGGACTTGACGTTATTAAAGGGCAAACTGTATGGAACGTAGCCAGTTTTAGCTGTTCTGGAAAACATCGGGGGTTAATCATCTTCTCACCTTTCTTTCAACAGGAAGACTTATTGCTAGAGATGTGTGCAGGCAAATTTGGAAATCCCATTCAGCGAGTCCAAGCCTTGGTACTTTAGGGTCCTTCATAGGTATTGCATCTACGTAGATGTAGTTACAATATTCCACATATGTATTTAGTATAGTTAAAATGTGGAATCTTTGTATATAGAGCACATTCATTACAGCTCTTAACGTCTTGAATTGATATGGTTCAAATGAGAGTGAGACACTGCTTCGGTTTTACTCCCAGATGAGTTTACAGACCTCTTGCGTTAGAAATAATATTTTAGCCATTTTTTGAAAAGTGGTTCAGGTACAAACTTGGGAAATTATAATTTGTCATTCTGAAACCCTGTTTTCTTAGTTTATGAGAATGTGGATGTTAGAGATGTGTATAAGTTATCAAAGCTACCAAATGATTAAAAAAAAACTGTTTGGTCAAGGGTACAACTTGCCTGATTTTTTTTAACCTGACTACTGTGGAACATGGTCTGCAGCACAAGGAGATCAGGAGACCTGAGCTCACTGCAGGTAAGTCAGAAGAAGCACAGAAAGGGGTAGGAATGTACCAGCATGACAGCAGAATCTTGGGAACATTTAAGTGTGCGTTTAATAGGAAGGCCATTGAGAGGAGAATATACAATTTTTATATCATTACACACACATTATGAAACGGGTTTAGATGAGCACACATGCTGTGCGGAGTCAGTGGTCAGTCTACGGTAAATGTATTTTAACAGAACACACTTGCGCTCTCAGGAATGTCAGTGGCTTTGATTTGGAGCCAGCTGAACAGATGGCAAAACGCAAAATAAGCATAGTGCATGATGCCTTTTAGTAGTCGATACAAGGAGAGGTTTTTGTCCAATTGTAAGAAATGGTGGGAACAGAGAGCCTACTCCAGTGTATTTCTAACCAGTCCCTGTTATTTGGAGTGTACAGCAGAATTCCAGAACAGTCCGCGTGAATAAAAAAAAATCGTATGTAGTCAAACTCGCTGTTAGATGTTACATCAGAACCAAGCCTACAGATTTATACTCCACAGAGTCAAATTATTTTATGAAAAGGAAAAAATAAAACCGTGGCTTTGGCGGTAATCACTTCTCTGATGCTGTGCTGCTGACCATCTGGCACGTGTGGGACTGGCGTTAACGTGCATGTCGATACGCGTTCGTCAGTGTGCTCTGCTCGTCAAACACTGGCTTCCTATGGAGGTGTGTAGGATAAAAGCTGCAGCAAATTGCATTGTCAAGCGACTGCCAAGGTTTCGTGTTGAGGTGATGTCTCAGTCCTCCTCCACCCACCCCATCGCCTGTACTCACCATTGTGACCAGTAAAGAAGTCAGGTCCTCAGTGTGTGTGCTGCAGATGTATGGCAGGTTATGTATGACTGAACTTATATTTGCTGCTTCAAGTGGTTTTGTCCTTCTGGATATAGGGCAGCAGGTAGCGTGTTGTTAGAGTCCTTAAATGTCTAGATGAAGACCATTGAGTCTGAAGCGGCCTTGAAAGGGTGTCTCCCACAACTTTGTGAAGGTAGTCCTGTGATATTAAGTACATTTACGTTTATTCATTTAGCAGACGCCTTTGTCCAAAGCGACTTACAGTGAGTAATATTACACGTGCATGTCACAAATGGGGTCAAACAGTGTCAGAGAATCTAACAGTAAGTGCTGTCCTATCATCAAAGTGCACACGATTAAATCAAGCAATTGTCACAAAAGTAGGTACAGCGTATAAGAATGTCTTTCATTCCACATGGGTCACCATGTAAAAGGTGACTGCTTGGTCTCTGTTACCAATGCACCTTTCCTCTGTACCCTTTTTGAGCAGAAGTGTGTGAAAGACCCAAGCCCGTTACGCTATTGACACATTCCGTTCAGGTCCCTCAGAATTCTACCTAAACCAGTATAGATGCCTACGTTTTTAGTCCATCGGTTGTTAATTCGCTGGAGCTGTGCAGATAGTGTTAAACTCTGCACGCAACTCTTAAAGTTGTGTGCTTTAGCCTACGGCTTGCCAGCCCTTGATCTGCTGCGATGGGACTCCAGCTTGTCCGCTCTCCACGTTTCGCCTTTCGTGCTCCCCTTGTCAGCCGTTGTTCCCCCTGTGGCCGCAGAACCTTCCGGCACGTGGCCTGTATAAACACAGACGATGCTGCAGCTTGCATGCCCAGAAAATGGCTGCTTTCTGTGCCTCGAGGCCAAACAAAGAAGCTGGGCGTAGAGACTGGGGTCAGAGAGTTGGCCAAACAGGAACTCTGACCACCATTTGCATTAGCTACGTCTTCAGCATGTGATTTAGCTTGCTTTTGTAAATTTAGCAATAGTACAGATATTTAGTCTTTGCAAAGTCTTGGTCTCACGAAACATAAATCTATGTGGGTCAACGTCCTGGAACAGAGACCTTAATATATCTGCATATGTATCTTGTAGGTCAGCTCCACTTGGGAGACAGAGTTGAGCTGCAATTATAATGATAAACTGCTGGACACAACAGGACCAGTTGGCTGACAAAAGGTCATTTTTGTGACCTGAACGGTAAACCCGCTATAACACGTACGACAAGAAATATAAAATACTAAGGTATTGTGTAGCGTCCCTGCAATTTTACTTTTGAAGATGTAGGCAAACACTATTTCCACATGAAAGAAAAAATTTCAGCAGTGTGAAAATGGCCCTGAGCTATTGATTCGACTTTTCAAGTCACAGTAGTTAGCACTTGCAGTTTTTGTAAAGGCACTGAGGGTCCTCCCTTTGGAGTGTATGTCCTGCAGAGAGAGTGGAGTGCTGTGTTTTGTTTTTGCTGGAGTGTGAGGGCCAGAACAAGGGTCCTGTGACTGCGCAGTGACGGATGGGAGGGTTAATGACACTGCAGGCTTGTGACAGGGACGCCGGCGGAAGCTGTGCAGTGAGGGCGGTTTGAAAAGGAGAAGTGCACAATCTTTCCTTTCCCACTGCTTGTAGAAGCTGTGCTTGAACAGTGGATTGGAATCATATGTAAGCTGAGAGTGCAGTGTAAAACAGCTTAATTACAAGGACACTGGCTATAAAAGTCACCCTAAGTGACAAGCTGGTTATGTACAGAAACCAAAACTTTCCCTCAATTATTAAATCAGCATAGTTTTGACCTGAGGAAGTGTGTGAGTGTGTATATTTGAGAGAGTGACGGTATGTTTGAAAGAAGCTGGGGGTTGAAAATGCTGACTGAGGGTGTCGGAGGTTATTGGTGTTTTCGGTTTCAGCCCTCCTGACTTTGAGCTACAGTGGGGGAGGGAGGCACGCAACAAACTCAGGTCAAGTTTCTGTAAAAGCTGCGTTGTTGCTGCTTTAAAGCTCACCGTGTCTGGGAGTTTGCAACGCTGCCCTGTTCCTGCAGCTGGATTGGGCATTGTGGTTTCGTCCACGTGCAAGCTGGCTCTTCCTACTGTGCTGTTCTGTCCATGTGCACACTGGCTCTTCCTATGGCGCTGTTTACCTTTTCTGACACCTTTTGTATTGTTGAGCATTTTTTTACATTTTAATAAAATAATTATGCCACCTCTTAGTTTTCATATTCAGTTTCTCACTGGTACAGAAGGCAGATTTGGCGCAAGTCACAGAGACATGAATCACGTGTGTGTGTGTGCGCACACGCGTACGTGCGTGCAGGGGGCGTGGGGGCGTGCTGAGGATCTCTAGTGTGTGCTGATTTCACACCGTTTTTTGTGACTGTACGTTGTGGCGTTTTTATGCTAATGATCTTGAACTTTTGAAAGTCCCTGAAAATGAATGAGACTGGTCACACAAACACACATTGTTCACTTTCCTAGGAAATGTGTGTGTGCATACATTGAACAGTTCCATCAGCCGTACAGTGTGGAAATCATCCCTTTGTGGTGAACAGTCAGTCTGAGGCGGGTTAATGCACAAGCTGCCCTTGTATGAAAACGATTATAAAATATGTTGCGATGTAGTTGTACGCATCTTTCGTGAAAGCAAGATTGAGAAAGCAACCCTATTTGGCTTTTTTATATGGGTCTTTGAAACCCTTTTTTAAATTATGTTTTGGGTTATAGTGACTTGGCCTCAATACACACCTTACTCACTCCACTCAAATGCAAGAAAATCAACAGAAGCTTGAATTCAGTTTTAACACCTTTTCAGCTTTAATATTTTAAATTTGCTTTTTAATTCAAGTTCCTTTCAGTATTTTGTAGTTTGCAAATGCAATCGATGTTAATTTTTCCAAAAACGCTGATTTAATTGGGTCTATGAAACAATACTTTTATTTGGAAGACTGACTGATTTTTTTTTTTTTTTTTTTTTTTCTCCCCTCTAACCCAAAACTTGTAGAATGTATTTTTAAAGCCTCCACCCACCTCCCTGGCATTTTGTCTTATTTTTTAAACTATGTGTTAAACATATGTAAATGTCTACCATTTCCTCTTTTCCTTGGGTGAGCATCATCCTGTGATGTGTAATTTAGTGTGTGTGTCCCCCGCCCCCCAGAGGACCTGCTGTACACATGACATCCTAGAGCTGTTTAAAGGCCTGGAAAGTGTTTAGGTCTAAAACATGGAGCAAAAAATCTAAGTGAATTGCTACCTTAGAGCATTGTGTGAAATGACTGTAAAATGCACAAAATCTGTATTGGCTATACATGGTTTCCATTGTGTGAATTATTTATTTGACTTATTTAATATGTAAGTCAAGTCAGTTTGAAGCACTGTGTAGTTTTTGGGTCAGCAACTATCAGGGATTTTGTGTCAGAGTGGCCCTGATGCTTCTGCCTGACCAGCATGCCTGAGCACTGGCTGAACAAATGAGTGGATGGAGTGGCAGCCCGCATAAGATGTGTGCGGTGGGGTGGGGTGGTCATGCACAGAGAGCCCAGTCACAGCACAGCTGTGCACAACCTTTCACGTCCTCATACGACCACGAGCGCTCTGAGGAGAAGGCCTGTTAATTAGCCAGGCGCACAATGGAGCCCTCTGTGTGACTGGGAATCAGACCGGCAACCAGGCATCACGTTCCCAGAATTCCCACAGCTGGGTCGCCATGTTGTGTGAGAAGACTGTTTTGAGTGGCTGCTGGTTTTGAGCAGCCCCGGGGGCTGTGGAGAATTAAAGACGTCCGCAGAAAAGAGGCGCACTGTGCTCACCCACCGGAGTGTGTTCCCGCAGCAGCATGGCGTAATCGCTCCTGTCGAAAGCGGCTGAGCCGACACGCGGGGCTGCTTCGGACGACTGCACTTTGTTCGCACATTTGGTCAGACTGACCCGTGATTTTGTTCGGGTTCCTGGTTTACTGGTGAAAGTGTGATTCCTCTCCCAGGATCTACAGTCTGTCCTTAACAGCCACGCTGCCTGCTGTCTCTGATTTCATCTGAATGAATTCTCCTGCTTTGGGATTAGCAGATTACAGGGTGTTGAAGGTCCAGGGAACACGCAGGGATATAAGTAATGGACACATCTTAGTGTCAGGACACGCGATGCACAAAAAGCAGGCTGAATACTAATGAGGATGGCATGCAGCTTACCATTAAAGGGTAATGTGGCATCACCACTCATTTACCACTGAGTTTGTGATGGGTGATGCAGGGAGTCTCATGAATTGATATAAACAGGCTATTGTATAGCAGTACTGTGTGCAGGGCCAGAGATAATGCTTCATTTGTTCGCTACTGTAAATACTCACTGAGGCAGACAAGCAGGGCATGGGGTATAAGACAAGTAAAGCAGGGAATATTTTAGGGTAGGGTTTGTTTAGTGGAGGGGCAAGCAGTGAGATTGCGATGTGTGTAAACAATCAGTGATGGACCAATCACAGGGTGTCTGTTTATGTAAGCCTCACTTGACTTTGCTGCTCATAGCCGCAAAGAAAACGTTTCTATGGCGACTCTTATCGTAGTGCGAGGTCTGTGGTGCGCTGGTGCATGCGGTGCGGGCTGATCTCGAGCACGGCACCTCTCCACCCTCCCGCCGCTTTTCCCTCGCAGCCTGCTGGCACCCCTGCGTAGCTCCACCGCAGCTGGCTGCTTTTGGTGATGCACCTGCCGCTTCGACGTGCTACACAGGGGAGAGGTGATGCTCTACGGGATTTGTGTTCAATCTGCTGCTGTCATCTTTTAAGATCAGCAGGCGTTTGGAGGTGGTGCTTCATGTGAGCAGACCTGCAATACAGGTTGGATAGTAAAGATCTGCAGATACATAAATGTTACATAAATGCACACAGAACCTATCCTGCCTGTGAAAAGCTAGTCAAGGTTTTTATACCTAATAACAACACCAGGTATCGCTTCTCAGTTCACGGACAAACTAGACCTAAAGCAGCGTTTGGCAAAGCATGCAGATGTTTTATGTCCTGTATGTATATTTTCTCTCTGTGGCACCTAGTCTCAAGGAGAGGATGGGGGGGGGGGCTTGCGGGCTGCATTGCTGATTTGTTTAATCCTGCTTGCAGTGCCAAAATAGAAGTCCTCTACCTGTTTGTAAGGTGGCATTTGCAGGGGCACAAACTGCCTTTAACTTGGCATATTATATTTCCTTCAGATGTTTCTGTCTTGGTGTCTTTTTGCCCTCCCCCATCCATTTCAATTTCCTTGAGTGATGCCAAACAATTTGAGGGCATTGCAGAATGAAGTGGTCGCGGAATAGCGTGCGGCTTTCCATATGAGCTCTTGCGCTTATAATGGGGCTCGTTCCGGATTTGACGGGGATTCTCTTACCAGCACTCTGTGTCCCAGTCAAGGTTGTTCCAGCGAGGAGGGGGCAGTGTGCAAGATCAGCGGATGTGGATTCAGCGTAAGACAATCTTATGGCTTAACGTACCTGGGCAACAGTGAGCCTAGGGTGTGATGTGCAGGAAGGGGGCACTCTGGAGAGGCAGAGTCCTTACTGTTTGGGTTCCGTTTTTATTTTGCAGTACGTTTCTTGGGGGGGGGGGGGAATTCGTACGGCCATGTGGATATCTGTTTGGATTTTTAAAAGTT